>BQNB010029017.1:12500-56116 GCA_026074375.1 Tanacetum coccineum
TGCATAAGAGGATAGCAAGGTTACAAATTCTATTTTTTTTTTTCCCTTCCTTTCTTCTTTTTCGTTTCGAATTGAAAGAGGAAGAGTTGAGTAAATGAAAAATCCAAAGGAGGTTCATGGCCAAGGGTAAAGATGTGCGAATACCGGTTCTTTTGGAATGTACCGCTTGTGTTCGAAACGGTGTTAATAAGGAATCAAGGGCATTTCCAGGATCTTTACTCAAAAGAACCGGCACAATACGCCTAATCGATTGGAGTTGCTAAAATTCTGTCCATTATTGTAACAAAATACGATTACGGGGTGATAAAAGAAATAGATCGAACGGAGCAACCTGCCCTTATCTTACAGGGAAAGGGAAAAATGGACATTATATATTATAAAAATATATTTAACATAGTTAAAGATAATTATAAACAAACCAAATCCTATTTATTTATTCTAATTAGAGATATGGCTTAAATAGTATTTTAGGGATAAGAAATAAACTTTTCGCTTACGTTATCTCGTTTCGCGTCTTAACGAATATAAACAAACACGAACTCACTCATTCTCTTAACGAGTGAACATAAGCATGATCGAATTGATTATAAAAACATGAGTTTAATTAGTCGATTTATTAGTGAACAGGGAAAAATATTATCTAGACGAGTGAATAGATTGACCTTGAAGCAACAACGATTAATTATGATTGCTATAAAACAAGCTCGTATTTTATCTTTGTTACCTTTTCTTAATAATGAGAAACAGCTTGAAAGAACCGAGCCGACCACTAGAACTCCTAGTCTTAGAGCCCGAAAAAGATAATTTTACACTTTCGTCACTTGAATTCAAATCCCCATCCGAACTTGTTTTATGAACAGTCTATTCTCAATTGAGAATAAATCAATTATAACTGAGAATAAATCTTTGAACAGTAAGAATTACTTATCAGTAAGAATAAACAAACCTTCGGACACATTTCGTCACTACGAATCGACGAGTAGTGGGGTCCTGAGCTAAGCCTTGGCTAAACCTTGGAAATCTTAATGCCATAATGCCTTTCAAATCCTCCTAGCCATTATCCTACTGCAATAATTCTTGCTACAAATGCGGATTGATATTTTGTTGGAAAAATCCAAGAATCCGGATTGAATTCTCGTGTCGTAAGAAAAAAAAAAGAATAATCTGGGAAGAATAAATTGTTTTTATTGGACGTGTTGATTCATATTTATTTTGACTACTTTATCATATTTTATCATATATTAATTATAATTATATTCTATTCATTTTTATTTGACCTTCCCGGAGTTCATTCTCCGGGCAACTCCGTTTAACCTGTGGATTCCTTCCAACTCACTTCTTTTATGATCTCATTGGAAATCATATAAAGACAATTCCTATTTGATATAGCTATTTGTGCAAGTATTTTACGATTAAGAAGCAACTGTCTCTTGTACAGATCATTTATTAATCTACTATAACTATAGCATACCCCCCTTTCACGAATTGCTGCATTTATTCGAGTGATCCACAAACGACGAAAATTTATTTTTTGCTTATCCCTATCCCGATGAGCCGAAACCAAAGCTCTGATTTTTTGTTGAGTAATAGTTCGAGTAAGTCTTGAATGAGCCCCCCGAAAGCTTGATGCAAATAAACGAATTTTTGTTCTACGTCTCCGAGCGATATATCCCCGTCTAATTCTGGTCATTGAATAAATGAAACTTTAACGAATAACTAATAGATTTCCTTTCTTTCAGTTATTCTTTTGCCCCTTTCCTAGTATATTAATAACAAAACGGATTTTTCCAATGTATAAACTAAAAATTCCAATGGCTTTGGCTACTATAACCTTCCCAACCACGATTTTTTCTTTTTTCTAGGCATTTCACCTCAAAATACGAAATTGTACTTAAAAAATAGCAATGATAAAGAAATAGTGGATTCCATCGTTTCTATGGTTACTTTTTAAACGGTGAGGTCTTCTCTATACACCGGAGCCTTTACTTCATTTAATCAATGTTATTGCTAACTTGTATAGTTCACATTCTTCGGCTCTACCCATGAATTATCCAGTAATAGGTCTTTCACAACGAGCTCTACCTATACAGTAACGGTATTTAAGTATGAAAGTTGGCTGGGTAGCTGACCCTGTTAGTCCGTTCTTGCAAGAGGCGTCTAGGTTAACTAAGATTTCCTCCGCTTAATGGATAACCATTTGCTACCAATGGAGAATTGCTTCTCATCGTGAATGGAGGTGAGTGGTTTTACACCAATAGAAACCATAAATTTCATACACAATAAAAGGGATATCATCCATTTTCTTATTTTTAGATAGGAAATGTAGATTGTTTTTCCGTTCTATCCTATTTGATCATTGATATTTGAACATTGTCCTCTTTCCTTTGTTCTAGTTCATGATCTGAACGAGTCGCACATACACCCTAGTACATGTTCCTCGACGCTGAGGGCATCCCCGAAGCGCGGGGGATTTTGTGACATTTCTAATTGGCTGTCTTGTATTTCTAATAAGTTGTTTAATCGTTGGCATGTTGAATCATATACATAATGGACTGGTTTAGATCAATCCTAACCGGATGATTATGAATTACAATAGTAAATAAAAATCATAGAATATTAAACTCGGCAGGGTGAATTTTAAATCACGACTTGACGTGAAATTGAAATAAAGGCTATTCTCATTCAACCGCTACAAGATCAACAATTCCATAAGCTTGGGCTTCTGTTGCTGACATAAAAACATCTCTTTCCATGTCTTCGGATACAACCCATAAAGGTTTGCCCGTTCTTTGTACATAAACCCTTGTCAGGGTTTCACGTAGTTTCAGCAGTTCTCCCACTTCCAGGATGAATTCTCCCGTTGCTACTTCAGAAAAAGAACCAGCAGGTTGATGGATCATTACCCTGATGATATAAGATAATAAAAAGTTTCTCTATTTGACACGATGAGGGGAAGATAAAAGAAAGATAAAAGAATAACAAGAAAAAAGATAGAATCGAACAACCGTACGGGCATTATGCATTGCATACGGCTCTACAATAAAATTGACCCTTACCTTCAAAAAAATATGATCGATTAGACCCCGCTCGGTAAATGATCAACTTACCACCCTTCCTTTCGGAGGAATTCAAAAATACTATGATGGCTGCGTTGCTTTATATATTTATTATATTTTTTTGTCTGTGATTTGTCTGTCATTCAGCAATCCCAAAGTTGCTTTTTTGATCAAATAAACTAAGGAAAAAAGAATATATATTTTTTTTTTCGCTCTATACTATAAATATTGTTAAGAGACCTCTGGTGTGAAAAAAAGTTTGTGACGCTGAACTGGACTTCCGATAATAAAATAGGAAATACCTTTTTCTCATATTACTCTCTCGATACATAATCTAATGTTTTGAAAACAGAATTTCTTATATCGAATTCAAAGTGCCATGCTATTATTACTTAATATTCATATTTCATATGGCGAAGGCATAGTCTTCTTTTTTCTCTCAAATAAAAGCCTCATTGGCGCCAAGCGTGAGGGAATGCTAGACGTTTGGTAATTTCTCCTCCTACCAGGATAAAAGATCCCATTGAAGCGGCTGATCCCATGCATATTGTATGTACATCTGGTTGCACAAATTGCATAGTATCATAAAGAGCGACCCCCGGTATTACCCATCCGCCAGGAGAGTTTATAAACAAATACAGATCTTTGGTATCATCCTCGATACTGAGATATATCATAAGACCAATAAGTTGATTTGAGATCTCACTATCAACCTCTTGACCTAAAAAAAGCAATCTTTCTCGATAAAGTCGGTTGATTAGGGTCAAATTTTTTCCCCTCGAAACCGTACAGGCGCCTTTTGACGCATACGGTTCAAAAAAAAATCAATGTGTAGATTCCAATACTTTTTCTTTTTTCATAGCAAGTTCTTTCTAACTTCTAATAAAAGTATTTTCTTTGATTTTTCACTAAATATGAGTTTGTCTTCCTTTCCTTATAATAATAAAATAAAATAATAATATAATGTATAATATATAAAAGAATTCATTAAACTTATCCAATTTACTTTTCATTGATGGATTGTTTCATCGAGATTCAATCCAAATCACGATGTCATTTTCTTGTTCTTAAATGGGCCTCTTTAATCTTTTTAGGTTTATGCTCTACTCCGGGTAAAGATCCGCCCAATTTTGATTTGGACATATAGTACAAATGCTCCCATTACCACTTCTTTTTGTTATTCCTTCTTTTTTCAATTCACGCATTCCGTAAAATAGTTGACGGCTTCATGCATATTACTCGATTGATTAACATAAGAGTTTGAAATAACTTCTACTTACAAAAAAAAAGATTTCTTTAAAAATAGGAATCCTTTATGATATAAAATAGATATATTACCACTTGGTTTTTTTAAACGGAGCCTGGATACTTCAATGTAGTAGTCCAACTAAGCCAACCATAAATTCTTCTAATTGATAATAGTCATTCTAATCCCCCCCAAAAATGGATCTAATTGCACTTCACGCTCCAAATTTTTTATTATTTTTGATGATTCAATAATCTTTCGTGGGCGAAACAGAGGATATCTCGATTAGGGAGAAAACGGGAAAATCCCATATGACCCAATATATCTGACAAGTCGCACTATATGTCAACCCAAGATGCATCTTCCTCTCCAGGACTTCGAAAAGGTACTTTTGGAACACCAATAGGCATTAAATGAAAGAAAAAAGAACTAAGTACTATATTTTACTTTGATGTGGAAACGTAACAAAGCCTTTATTATTATCTTTATAATATTCTACTTTATCCTAATCATATTTTATTCAGAATTATAAAAATGGATAAGGAAAGTCAGAAAAAAATAAGGGAAAAATATTAGGAATAATGTCCTCTAATAATGAACAAGTATGGGCACATTCGCTCATATAAAATCGCATTAACCTCCCCATTGCGTATTGGTACTTATCGAGTATAGAATAAATCTGCTTCTCTTTGTTCCTATGAACAAAATTGTTCCATTATTACCAACAGAATAGAACAAATATGAACCCTTACGTTGAAATAAGCCACTAAATAGGGGGGTCCATAACATAGTCATAGTATAGTCTTTTCCAATGCAATAAAGTTACGTAGTGTCTTTTTTCTTTCATAAAGGGGTATTTCCATGGGTTTGCCTTGGTATCGTGTTCATACCGTTGTATTGAATGATCCCGGACGGTTGCTTGCTGTTCATATAATGCATACAGCTTTGGTTTCTGGTTGGGCCGGTTCGATGGCCCTGTATGAATTAGCAGTTTTTGATCCTTCTGACCCTGTTCTTGATCCAATGTGGAGACAGGGTATGTTCGTTATACCCTTCATGACTCGTTTAGGAATAACCAATTCATGGGGCGGTTGGAGTATCACGGGAGGGACTATAACGAATCCAGGTATTTGGAGTTACGAAGGTGTGGCTGGAGCACATATTGTGTTTTCTGGGTTGTGCTTTTTGGCAGCTATTTGGCATTGGGTGTATTGGGATTTAGAAATTTTTAGTGATGAACGTACAGGAAAACCTTCTTTGGATTTACCCAAGATCTTTGGAATACATTTATTTCTTGCAGGTGTGGCTTGCTTTGGTTTTGGTGCATTTCATGTAACAGGCTTATATGGTCCTGGCATATGGGTGTCCGATCCTTATGGGCTAACAGGAAAAGTACAATCTGTAAATCCATCGTGGGGTGTGGAGGGTTTTGATCCTTTTGTTCCGGGAGGAATAGCCTCTCATCATATTGCGGCAGGGACTTTGGGCATATTAGCGGGCCTATTTCATCTTAGCGTCCGCCCGCCTCAACGTCTATACAAAGGATTGCGTATGGGCAATATCGAAACTGTCCTTTCCAGTAGTATCGCTGCTGTCTTTTTTGCAGCTTTTGTTGTTGCCGGAACTATGTGGTATGGGTCAGCGACTACCCCCATCGAATTATTTGGGCCTACTCGTTATCAATGGGATCAGGGGTACTTTCAACAAGAAATATATAGAAGAGTTAGCGCTGGGTTAGCCGAAAATCAAAGTTTATCAGAAGCTTGGTCTAAAATTCCTGAAAAATTAGCCTTTTATGATTACATCGGAAATAATCCGGCAAAAGGGGGATTATTTAGGGCGGGCTCGATAAAAAAAGGTTTATCGGAAGGTGCTTTGGTTCTTAAAAATTCCTGAAAAAATTGAGCATTTTATTGTTTTTACATTCCGGGGGAAATAATTCCGGGCCAAATATGTGGGGATTTAATTTAGGGGGCGGGGCTCGTTTGGATTAAACGGGGGGGGATTGGAATAGCGGTTGGGATTTTGGTTAGGGGGACATCCTGTCTTTAGGAGATATAAAGAAGGCGTGTAACTTTTTGTTACGTCCGTATGGCCTTAACCTTTTTTTTGAAAAAACATTCTATATAGTCCGGGTCGTTTTTGGTTAAGGACGGGAGTTGGGTCGGGGATTGTTTAGAGGCCGGATGTTCTTTTTCGAAGGGCACAGGAATTCAAAGTTTTTAGGTGTCGAAAACAAGTAGGGTGTAACTGTTGAAGTTCTTTTTTACGGTTGGTTGAACTTCCCATGGGGGGGAGGTCCACTTATAAAGCCGTTTTTTTTCCTGTTACTGTCCAAAAATATTATGTTGCTAGGACGCGCGCTTCATTGGGGGGGAAATTTTTGAAATTTATGGGATCGTGCTAATTTGTAATACGATGGTGGGTTTTTTTTTCGTTAGCCTGTCGGAGGGTTGGGTTTTAACTTTTGGGGACATGCTTCCTTTTCTGCTTTAACTTCTTCTTCTTTCGGGGGGGGGGAAAACCCAATTTTGGGCATGGTGGCTCGATAACTTTGTTTAGAAGGTATGTTTTTTGTGGTATTTGTGGACCCAGATTTGGATGCTCAAAGTATGAAATTTGGGTAGCATTCCAAAAGACCTTGGGAAGGATCCACAATAACTTCAAAAAGGGGGGGGGGGGAACACAAATTGTTAGGGTCTGATCCTACTTTTCTTTGGTTTCTTTCGGAATCTATTTTTTTCTTTTTTTATCATATTGGTTATAGGGGATAGGGGGTAGTACCGAGGAAAAATCTTGATTTGATAATTTCTTCCATTTTTTTTTTGTACCATCCTTGCTCTTTCTTTTATTCGGGATTCGATTCCCCAAAAACAATAAAAAATACCAGGGTATGGAATATGCTATAATTGTAATACCACGATCGAATCTAAATGGAAAGGCATTGGTTTTTTTTTACCAATTTTCCTTACTTAGTCCTTCCGACTCTAGGTGGATAAACTTTTTTCTACGCTTATCCTTTTTTTGAGGTATCCGCCCCTACATTTTTCCAAATAAAACTTAAAAAATAAAAAAACCTCCATTGAAAAATGGTGTTTTTTTTCATTATCGCTCATTTGAAGTTAATTTGGAGGGGCCCTTGTCCCACATTAATTGGGGGAAGGCTTTCTATTTACTTCCATTTAGTCCCCCATGTTTTCCTCGGAATGGTTCTCTTAGGTTTGTTGAGAAGGTTGCCAAAGCGGTATTATATTGAAGGGGGCGTACCCAGTTAAAAAAAACTTAACCAATGTTAAACCCAGATGTAAAGGATGGCCGGGACTTTAGGGTTTTGCTGTTTTCCATTATTATTTATAAATTTCAAGGGGAGGATACCACTAATGGGGATCTATAGTTAAGATCTGCGGGTGTGTCAATGTTTGTTGTGAGCAAATATAGTGGTGGTGATGTGTACAAAACAGTTTGTTCGTGTAACTTTGTACAGAATGTTTGCCGAGTTTGAATGATAATGGTATGTAAGAAGGATTTAGAGTTATATAGGAGATGCTTATTCGATCGCGCAGATAGATGAACTCTGTTGTGGAGTAAACGCGCGCGCGTGGGGGAGTGTGTGCGAGAAAGAAGAGGCTCGTCCCAAGGGGACCAGATGATAGGATAAAAACCCTTACTTAGTTTGTGGATAGAGTGTTTGAGTGATCGATAGAAGTGAGAGTGTAATAAAAGAAATGTAGAAGACTCCTTGAAATTCGGAGATATTATAAGTATTGAAGTGTAGAAAGAGTGATAGGAATCGTATTCGCAGGGGGGGAGGGATAGTAGCAGAGAACCACCTTAGATTTGCTATGGGGGGGTTGTTCTGATGCGCTTAATTGTTCGCCGCTTAAATTTGTTGTTGTCTGCACGCACCGGTTCTTTTGAGACTCTCCTGTCCTATGTACGGCTCTTTTGTGAGTGTGCGATGAATGGTATTGCTTTTTCTTGTGCTTGTCGGTGTGCCTTATATTGATGGAAATTTTTGTAGCGGAAATGGTGGGTAGCCTCTTTAGTGGCCCGATCTATAAGAATCTATAACTGCCGCCAATAAGTGTCCTGTATGATGCTCTTAGGATAAATGGTGCAGAGTCGCGAGTCGCTTATGCTCTCGGAAGACTGTCGCACGGATTTTGATCGGAGTTCGCGTCAATCCTCCACAACCTATTTGCCATGCGGTATTGTTGCATTTCGACACACGCCCCGGCTGAGGAGATGAATTAGTCGCTGTTGCTGATGACTCACACACTAGAGTTATTTTGCTTGGAAAATATCCGGAAGTGTGTTTCTCAGCTCTCAGGAGTGTCTATTAAATTAGAATCCTATCTACGTGGATGGCAACAGAGAGAATGAAGAAGTGATCAGTTTACGGTTTGTGTCTCGCTTGTTAGAGTGATGACTGTGTGTTTGTGTGTTTTACTTCGTTGTGTGTGTGTGTGTGTTTTGTGTTTAGTATACTTGGATGTCTCAATGCTGTGTGAAATATATATATGAAATATGGTGTGTGTGATAATATATTTTGAAACTTTATGATTCCTGTGGTGTTTAATATGCCGAATACATTATAAATACTCTCGTTGTGTGTGCCGGTGGGGACTTCCATAAAAAAAGATATTTCCAAGGGAAGATTGTAGGAATAAGATATATGTATATATTTTGTGATTTTGTCTTCTTTCAAACTGTATGGGATTTAGATGTCGTAGTGACTTTGCAACAAATGGGCGGGACATAGAAAAAAACTGTATCTCTGGATTCGCGGGATTTTTGTGTTTTGAAGGGGATTTGTTTCGTCTAAGTACGCAGGAAAATACTGGGGACTGATCCTCGCGGATTTCCCTAGATACCCCTCCTGGAGAGATGCTCTGTCGGTGTGTGTGGCTTTTAAACTCTGTAGTATTGCGTTGTATTTTTGGAGATTAATTTCTGTGGAGTCGTTTTTTAGGAGTATGCAGTTCTGGGGGTTTTAATTCGAATTTCATCAGTTTCGTTGTAACAAAGGGAAGAATTGTTCCTATTCTCGATATATAGGTAATTGATTAAACAACAAATTTAGAAAAAAAAAGAAAAAGGAACACAAAATAAACAAAACATTATATCAAACAAAGATTAAGTAGAAGCAATATTAAAAAATCCGATAATTGAACACAGAATGAATTCCTGAAAAAGTAGGGGAATAGAGGTGGCTACATTTTACATGAGACGCGCCGTACTCGGTGTGTGTCGCGTAGATATAAAGTGCCACAAAAATAATGCTGCCAGCCCTGGGGAGAGCTACTTAGAATATAGTTTTGGTATTTATCACCACTCAAAGGTACAACGGTAATTTACCTCGCTGTTCGGATTTATTTATTTTTTTTATCTTATTTATCTATTATAACAGATCTCACTCGAAGGACAAGAGATATGTTGTAGAATAGCGGTGTTCATATATTAAGGAGAAGACATATTAAGGTTGTCTTTTCGATGATTTCGATCACCTAACTCAATCTCATCTCGCAGTTCTGACCCCTTAGTAGTGTTATTGAGAGTGTGTGTTTTAATTCCAGGTTGAGAAAGCACTACTGAACGAGGTTGGAAATCTGGTGTTAACATTGTTCTATATTTGATTGCTAGGTGTTTTCGTCGGTGGGTGGAGCGATGTGCTCCAACTACTAGCTATAGTTCTGTATAAAAATGTCTACAAAAGTCCCGAAGTTGATATTGGTTTGTGTAAGGAACGTCTTGCGCTTGAGGAGATTTCAGATGGGTCTGTAGTTAGCGGGATGGAGTATATTAATCTGTGAGGTATCGATGAAATTGTTACGTATCCATGATCAGCGTAGAAATAACCTGTGTTTTATATTGTTTAGGGGGGGGTGTAAAGATGTACGTTTGATGTAGTTTACCAGGTCTTGCTCATGTTGTTTTTTTTAGTGTGACAAGCTCGTGGTCTACACGGGAACTTTGCTCGCATGGTTGGGACCTGTTTATTTTACTTTGACGTCGAACCTTGTTTTTGACTGATGTGTGCACTTGCCGGCTTTTCTTGGTCGTAATTGTACTCATATATGGGACTGACAAATGCGCGAATTTTGGTTGTGTTATCGCCCTAGATTCTCACGAGGATTCAATGCGATTGGTCGGCGGCATAAAGTTATGATCGTTAGCACTAGATGTACTTGGAATTCCTTCACTGTCAGATTTGTTCTGTGTAAATAGTGACTTGCACCCGCGCAGGTGGGATTTATAAAAAAAACCTTCGCTTGGGATGAATCTAGATTGTGGGTTAAGAACAGGATTGGTATTGTTTGTTCTGGGGATGTATTTGACTGGCCATGTCTTTTTCGCTGTGATTTGAACATGCTGGCAGCTGTATTTACTGACCCTTATCACTCGCGGGGGTGTGACCTCCAAATTGGTGTATTTGGGGCTGAGTTTATTAACAATAATTTCTCCGAGTAATACTGGGTGTTGTTCATCGCTGGGGACCGCAGATCGCCCTTACGTAATGTGTGGCAGGTGGCGTCCCTTTGTAGAATTTATTTGCGCGGGAATGCTTAGTGTGGGGGACAAATCCCCACTTTAGACCTGTTCTTCGGGTTTCTAGGGTTATCCACAATGCTATTGTATGTTATTGTGTGGCACGGCTTCTACTGCCTTTTCCTTCTCTTACTGGGGGGGGGCTCCCGTGTCGCTTGAATAGTTTAAGAACAACTTCGCGCCGCTCAATTGATTACGTAAGAAAAAAATAAATGTAATGAGTTAAAGATGACTACCCTGTGGTTTGACATATTCTCTCTATGAGATAAAGGCTATAGACTATTTTTAGCAAGATATTTTTCTATCTTCGATCATTATATCAAACTATGGCCGGGTAGATACTCGATGAGCTATTTTGTATTTTTGCTTAGACATAAGTTATTTATGTTATTGCTATTGAAAAATATAAGAGGCACATGGGTTGTTAAGATTGGAACTCTATCTTTCCTGCTTGTATCAACTGCCCGCCGCTCTATAATTTTTTGCATGTTTTAGGGTAGCTCATAATAAGTTTGTAATGGGCGATTACAAAAACAGTTTTTGTCGGGCTAGAGTAGGGATGAATGTAGGAGTTCTTTGTGTTGTAGTGGCTTAGTGCGTAGACTTGTGAATCTCTCTTGTGTTATCGGATATTGTTGTGTGTCACATTCACTCTGAGTGCTGCTTGTAGAATAATTTTGTGTTTGCCGTTTTAGATAAATTTTTGGTAGAGTGGGCTATAACCTCGTGTGGAATAGTTCACTTAGAAAGACGCATAATGAGATGTGAATCGCTATCACTTTGAGTTTCAAAAAATGAGCGCACACAATTCATGGCTAAACGGGGGGGGGTTCTATTTCCCAGGTGATTTTAGTGGGCTGTGGTTCGCTTTGTCGTAAACCGGAATTGACTATTCTTGTATGTATTCAGATGATGTGTGAAATTTGTTAAGTCGTGTTTCCATCGTGTGTTACCAGTACCAGTGAAGGTCGCAGTCTCTCGCCGTAAGATCCTATCTAAAGGCTCTAGCTTCTCTAGTTAGAATGACCACTCGCGAGAAGCAATGTGTAAAATTCCTTTGGATTAAGTCTAGATGAATCTCTTACTACGCGCGCGTCATTAACAGGCATTGTCATCTGTGATCACCTATGACATCTGATAATGGAGTGAGAGTCTCCTCAAATGTGACGTTATCTCTCGAACTTGATTTGTCCTATGAAGATCTCTATCGCACTGTCGAAGTGATCAAGCTATAAATAAGGTGGTTCGTATATAAGCAAATGGATACTCATGACTATAGAAGAGTGGAACATAGGTGTTCTTCTCATAGTTTACGTGACTATCCTCTAAGTAGTATATAAAGATTTGTTATCGTTGTTGTGTAAGAAGTGATGTCTCGAGAAGAAAACTATTTGTAGTGGGGATATAATTTATGTACATATTCTAAGTTTTCACTAGAAAGAGGTTCTGCTCGGGTGGGGGTACGGACGTCAGGTGTAATGAAATGGCATTATTGAGTTGTACCTAGATATCGCACATACTCGGTCACTAGTTAAAGTAGAGATTATCGTTAATAGGGCCACTGTTGTAGCTTATCCGGAGTGCGTAATCCTTGCTGATGTTATAGGTATTAGAGATTTGCACATCGGGTAATGAGATCTAGATCAATGTGAGAGTGATTTTCTGCTGTAACTTGCGTATAGTTTCTAGAATAATTCTCGCCTCGATTGGCAGTATCATGAAAAGAATCTCCTCCGTGTACCAACTAAACTTATGTTATGTTGATGTTTATGATGGTTGGGGTGTTCCTAGGCTTGACAGGATAGTCTTTTATATGGAGTAGTTCGCGAGATGTTGGTAGGTTCTTCCTTGTATTCTCTGTCTCGACGAAAAGGGCCGGATAGGATGGAAAAAATTATATTTCAATGTCGCCTCGAGGTTTAACCATGTGGTAGGGCGATATGGCAAGGGACTGTCGCTCCTGAGAAAAAGGATATATACCTCCTCCTTTGCCAATAGATACTCACGCGTGACAAAACACAAAAACCACGTGGACACTCTTGTGGGCTCATTGTTATCTCACTAGGTACTCTAGATAACTGAGCTGTGGTCTTTTAAAAAATCCTGTGTGCGCTAAAAATCGCGTAAGGGGACTTGTCTTCGTGGTAATTCAACTTCTTTAAGAGGATGTCCGGGAGCACGAAGTTGGATACGTGTGGATTCGTATCTCGATAGTGCTCTTGCCTCTCATATAGATTGATATAGTTATTTTAGTTGATCCGCCGCTCTCTCTGAGTATATGTTATAAGTGACAGATTAAGAGTACTATTCTCGCAATGTAAGAATAGTATGGCCTTTGCAGGTTTCGCACGCAGAGATAATATCTCTCCCATGCCATATAGAATAGAACACAAGTAGTTAGTGTGAAACTCGCGTCTAGGATTCAAATATAGGCTCGCACGAGATCCTCTTGCTGTGAAAATAAGACTACTGGTCATACAGTATGTGCTATAGATTATTTGTACTCTCTGCGCCTCGCGTCCGGGTATCTAGTCTCCACATCTATATAGACTTCAGTAACTTAAGCAACGATGTTGAGTAAATTTTCGACTTATAATCTCAGATATTGAGTGTGGTGTTTGAGTGTAGATCATTCTTTGTGTTTCTCTCTGAGAGTTCTATGCATCTCTTCGTCTCTGTACTCCTCTATCTTCCCGCCCCACACCACGCTGCCTCTTAGTGTAGAGGATATACTGAGAACTCGTCTCACAGGTAGCATCCGCTCGCTGAGCAGTTAGTTTAGGGAACGACAATGTGAATAAATATTTTCCAAAATGCCTCATCTCTCTATGTGAGTCAGTTGACGCTCAATGTTGAAAGACGGTCGGGCAGTATCGCTCCATGGTAACGCTTACTCGCACACACTGAGAAGTATTGTATTTTTGAATCTCTGTGTGTGTAGAGGAACTTCGCTCCTCTTATGGAGGGCAGCCTTGTGAGAGATGAGTTGGGTTTAGGTGCATGACAGACAGAGTAGATACTCTAGTACGTGATAGAATTTCGAGAATTGCCCAGAACATGTTGTCCACCTAAATATATGACACTTTTGTTGATCTTCATCTTGTGTATGTTTTCGCTATCCTCTCTCCTCCTCTCGCTAAGAAGTTGTATCTTAGCTCCAATTTGTGTGTGGAGGTATGATATGTAAAATATTAATTAGTACTCTTAGTCAGAGGGGGGTATCGTATTTGAGTTAGAAGACTAAGAGAGATTGTGCAATCAGAGATCTTCGCCTAGCTTCGTCACAGTTATGTGTGTCGAGTAAATCTAAATCTGCTTTCGTTTTCGAGACTATATATGCCATAGTGTGATCTAATAGCTTAAGATCAAATCATATAATAACAATATACTCTTGTGCTAAAAGAATATAGATCAAACTTAAGGCTCAAATACATTTCAGAGGGTTGATATACACGTCGCGTAGTCGGCGCCCTTATCATATGTCACCACGAGCCAACGTGTCTCGTGCGAACATAGAATATAAGACTTGTGTCGCCTCACTCAAAACCCAAATCGTGATATGTTTGAGAGTGGCCACTCCGTCGTTCGTTTATATCACTCTCTAGTGGATCTAGTGAAACCAAAGTGCAATCAAGAATCTTTCATACTCTACATCATTTCTATCAAAACAAGAGGATATCTATTATAATAGAGAACAGACTCTAGATTTGTGTTTTCGCTGCTCGGTCTCTAAACATCTATCTCGGTACGCTCTAATCAATTCACGAAATTTGTTGAGTTCATATGATAGATGTAGTGCTCTCCTGAAAGAATACCATATGAATGTAGAGCTGTGATAGAGTCAAAACTCATGAACTTCGCTCTTTGAATAGTTGATGAGTATGTATAATGGTTTTTGTGTCTCACCATGTGTTGTGCGCTCCTGTGGAGAGGTTTTGTGGACTGGAGAATCTCGAAATATTGCGATCACCTCGTGATAAGCCGGATGTCCGCTGACAACAATGCCGAGATGTAACCTATATGTAGCTGAGATGAGACTGTTTCACTACTCGTGTGTAGTTGATCATTGTTGGACTAATCCTCGCTCTTTGTTGAGATTGTGTGCACAACGTGGTGCCTAACGGAGTGTCCTAATACAAGTTGCTGAGGAGTTTTGTGGTGTCTACGCATCGATTTAAAGATTGAAGGATCACTCTCTCACGATTTTGTGTCTTGACTGGCTCATGTCATGGTTGTGTTTATGTATTAGCACTTCGAATTGTTGTTTCTTGATTTGTGTAGTTAGGAGATGTTGGTTAGCTCAATGTGTTATGCTCCATCGCTACATTTCTCGCAATTGCTACTAAAAAAGGGTAATAGGACAGGGCGGAAAAAAGTGCGAGAGATGTTATTCTATTGTGTTCGTTTTGTTCATCTCAAAATTTTTAGAAATCTCTCACTATTTCCTCAGTCTTGTTTGCGTCTGATGTAAAAGTCCTCGCGCGCGCTCAAAATCTGAACTCTAAGAACGCACATAAATTTCTATAAACTTGACACGCCATCGGATTAGTCTTTCATATCGGTTGTGTGTGTGAGTAGAGTAGACCTGTCACTTTCTGTAGGTTGAGTGCATTGTTGTTTCTATATAAGATAGATTCTGGAGATAATTCTGTTTTCCGCTCCTCAAGGTATAGAGTGAGCGATGTCTTCTAGTAGATTCATCAAACGATTAAGATAGACTTGAAAGTAGTTCTCACGCTAGTTCTCTGAAAGTGTACACCTCCTCTTGTGTGTTTTTGTGTATGTGTAAATGACGTGATCCAAAGTATAACTGAATACGTCAAGTCATTTTTAGTGTGATTGTGTTTTTGTCCCACGCTCTGAGTTCTTTGAGAGCTCGTCCTATTTGTATTGACTGTGTGGATAATTACAGGAATTCTATAGTACTACTGTACAGACACACATAGAAATCACGCTTGTAGTGTGGAAAGATCATCAAAGCGCACTTTGAGATTGTGTCTGTTGTCTGTGGTAGGAATCCTTTTATAGTTGTAGTCTCTGAGTTGTAGGACTGTATTTCTTATCTCATCCGGTCACGTTTGTTCAAGAGCTTGTGTTCTCTCAATAAGTTTACGGTGAATGTTCAGCTCAATACCAATTGATAGATTTACTCACACTATATATGCAATGAACATTATCAAAGTCGAAGCGCGATGGTGTGTGTCGTGGCTCGGTATGTCGACTCTCTCCTATCTTTGTGTTTGTGGTCTGATGTTGTTATTCGCGTGGAGTGGCGGTCATCGATATCTCCTGTCACTGTCTTTAGAGCACATGAGAGAGAGTAGACGAGTGACTGTCTGTGGATGACTAATACATGTGTGCGGTAGTAGTAAATGCTCTGAAGAGAGTATTTACGACAATGTGCACAGAGGGTGTCGACTACTCCCTGACATCTCGCCTAATTATTCGGACATATAAGAATCACTGACCAATCTTACTCTCGCTCGCATCTCTCCGCAGTAAAGAGGCAGATGGCATTATTTGTTACTAGTCTTATAAAACGTCACTGCGCTCGTTCTCTGATTTCTCTTTCAGACTAAGTCAAGTAATGATGTAATTTACTAAGAATTGTCATATGTTTTCTTCCCGAATTTTAGCTGTGTCCTCGCAAGTAGTCCTCATTAATTATGTGCCTGTAGATTGATCACATTGTGTTGTAGTGTTGAAGAGGCGCTCGCACAGCGCTCGCTGACAGAGACGTGTGTACGCCAATTATTAAAGTTTATAGATCACTTTAGGTTAAGAATCGTTGTCGAGTAGGCACATGTCTCTCTCATGCAGTCTGCTCGCTGTCTCACACTCGTCTCCCTTGATATGTCTGACCCTATTGTCTATCTCCATAGAGTGCCAGACACAGTACAGCAGTGCATTTGGCTCTTGCGCGAGCTGTTATCTCTGCGCACACGCTCTCGCACACACTTCTCATGTGAGAGTGCACCCGGCTCCCAGTTGTCTGTTGATTGCACACGCTACTCTGCATGTCCCGTTGCTGTCTCACGGTGTCAGAATCAAGGGAAGTCTCTCACGTGACTTGTTGTGCTTGAGATCAATGATGTGTCGACATATAATACGATCATGCCGCGTGTTGTGTGTTTCTGACTATAGTTAAGTTTGTGTATATACCTCGAGAGTCACTGTGCCTGTATATTCTAATCTCGTGTGTCCATGCCTGCCTGCACCTGTGATACCTAAATGTTAGTTTGTCAAAACCGCGTGTCCCACTAGACATTAAACAGTCCAAACTCTGTAATATGCAAGTTCTCGTGTGGCCAGTTGTAGAACCTAGTGTTTTGTGTGTATATCTTAGGTTTGATGTATTGTCCGAGTAGAATAAATCCATCTTGTTAGAAGATCCTAAACTTGTATTATTTCTCCTGCTTTGTGGACCTACTCATTTGCTGCTTTAGCGTATTTGTACCTCCTAAGTGAAGAGTCACAGTGTGTAAATGGTCTAATATTGTGGCTAGAGAGATTGGTCGCTGTTCTGCAGAGATATTGAAACCTAATATGTCGTGCATATTGTACAGGATGATACCGTTTTGATGTCCTACTCTTGTGTGCAGTGTCGTCTAGACTTCCTGGACAGGCTATCTCGTGAGATATAGTCGCTCTGACCTCTCTCTCTCCAGTGGCGTAGTTATCTAGAATGAATGAGAGAGATGTAATCTCTAACGACTCTCTCGGTCTAATCAGTAATCCGTTGTATTTAGAGTTCCTATATCGTATAATTGTGTTAAGTCTAGAAGGAGAAGTGAAGACAAAAGAGAATAAAAATAGGAATGATGAAATAGTGCAATAGGAATTTACTGTGATCAATCAAGTATCAAATATATCTCCTAATCTATTTATGTGTGTGAATCGAGAGAAATAACATAAATCGCCGCGAGTATATTATCTTATCCGGAACTCACATCCACTACCTAGTTGAAGGCAAGATCCATTGACGGGTCTCGGTTTTGTGATCAAAAGTCTATGCCAGAACGCGCTGTAAATAGCGTCTTTTTTTTTTTTGGGCGCTTTTAAATTGTCTGTTTCTTACCGCTTATGAAAGGTCAAGCAAGACACAAATGAAGGCCACTTTGCGGAATGCGCGAAGGAGTGCTCGCTTCAGGCATTAGGGCGAGGGGGGGATATCATCTCGACAGAAGGGCCGAAATACCCGATAACCCAATCAACTACCCCGTAGTGATCCCTGCCTCACACTGTGAACTGTGTGAACGTGGTAAAAAATATAATGAGATAGTGTCACTCTCTAAGCTACTACTCGAACTATTTTTAGCCAGAATAAAAGTGGGGCTCCACCCCTCGCCACTACCCTTCCACATGAGGAACCCTCAGACACCGCGATTAGACAGTCGAATATCTATTTGGTTATTGTAGAATTGAGTATTTTTTGATAATAGAGAAAATAATGTTATTGAGAAGAAATAGTGAAATACGTGTCTTTGGAAAATCTTTTGTTGTGAGGGGCGGTATTATCTTAATTTTGTACTTGTTCACGGGGCCCCCGTGGAGTATGGGTTAACTTGGCTAGTCTACGAATTTCATACATTCTTACCCGCAATCTTTTGACGTAGGTAAATACGTTCGCCCATTATAATCTTACAACTATCCATTCATTAAGCTACCCTTGTGGTTGAGGAAGTTCTTTAAAAAACCCAATGTAGTCGCGGTCCGTGACCTCTCGGATTAGACAAAATAAGAGAAGAAAATCGGGGCGGAATTAATTAATCTTTTATATAAAAAAGCGCCCCCCAAATACCTTTTTTTTCAAAGGATGGAAGTTATTCCTTTAGATCCTGTTATTCGAGATGCCTTGTTCGCGGAAATGGGCGGATATCATAGTAAAATTTTCGCTTTTCTTATGGAAGTCGGGTTTTAATTTTTGGTAACTCAAAGAGGCATTTAACTATTTTCTCACGCAAAAATATGGGGGACAAACTGGAAGTGTTAACTCCTTATAAAAGGAAAGCATTCCAACGAAGGGGCTCCTTCCACTCAGCGGGGAATAATTTGGATTGAAATTTATGTGATTCTCCAGCCTTTTTTTTTACCCATAATGTGCCAAAGAGAGAGAATAATTCTAAAATTTAGAGGGGGCTAATCAAAACATCATGATTCGCGTTTACGTCGCCCTCGTATTGTCGACTCGTTTTTTTGGATAAATGGGGCTAAAGAACTAACAAAAAAGTAAAAAAAAAAATATTGGTGCGTTGTATTTGGAAAATCCGGATTTTTTTATTGGACCAATTCAGAATTTTGCCTCCAGTAGTGATCATGTATAATTGCGTCAATAAGATCCAAAGATATTTTACCCCAATCTGTTTACGGGAATTCCTTTTTTGAAATAATGTTAAGAAAGCTGCATGTGAATAGATTCTATATTGGGGAAAAAATGGTGAGCCATTTTCACACTGTCGCAAGCGATGTTTTGATTTTTCTACAAAGATGGTGTTGCGCAAATTGTTGTTTAGTGGGAATTCTAGAATGAATAAAATTTTTTTCAATTGTTTCGCGTGTATGATCGGGAAATTTACCGGATAAAAATATTTTAAATCATCCAATTTTGATTTTGTTTCCCATTGTTTTTTTTGTGTAGATAAAAAAATGGGGCCGCTACGTTATAACTTTAAGTTTTTGGGTGTGTATCATTGTTAGTGTTGGACAGTGTGTAGAATATTAGCGGAAATCGGCTTAGGGATTCATGTTAATTTAAAGTTGAACATAATTTTTTAATTTAGGAAATAAAACAAGTAATTAGGATGTTTATCTCAGGGGAGAATTGTCATCTTGTGAAGGCGGGTGTGGGACTGCTTCCTAGATACATTTCTACGGTTTTTTCTTTGATTTACCTGATATATATTTTTCCACCCTATTGTAATCGATATGGTGTATAAATTAAGACCTATAAAAGTTAGGAGTATTTTTTGAATTGCGTCATGATGAGGGTAATGTTCTCACGAAACGCCACAAATTGTTATTCTTCTCAAAAAACCAATATCGGGGAGGCCACTTGCGCACGGAGGTGACCCAATTCCAAAAAATTCGCACGGTTGTCTCGTCTTTACTGGCGGGGGGGGGTAACGGTAGTCTCGATATAAGAGGATCCCGAGCCCTATTCAGGAGCTTTGATTGAATACAATTCTGTAAACTAAATAAATGGTTTTTACCCGTTAAATTTAATCCCGCGTGGTCTTATCACTGCGGAATCATAATGCATTGTAAGATAGAGAGACTCCCCGCACAATATGTTGAGTAGTCGGTGTTTTAGGAAGGGTGTTTTTACTGTTCGGTATCTCAGATGAATCTTGTGTGGAGACCTAAAAATACCCTCGCGAAAAGGATACTTGATTTTTTTTTGAACGTCGAGTATTTTTCGTAGGTTAATAGATTTTTCCAAAGGGATTGTTTGCAATTATGGAAGTCTGCCGGTGTTGTGTTCACCACTCCGAATCTTTGATGTTCTAGGAGACGACGGCGAGACTCGCTAAGGCCTTCCTAACGTTCTCTTGTGCATGCCAATTGAGGATTACTCTTCACCTTGAGAGTGTTTTGTGCTTATACCGGAGGACCAAGTAGATTACATATCCTGATTAAGATAAAGATCGGTTTAGGGGATCCATTTGGCTGGCCTTGTTCGCCTGACGCGTTTACATCTAGAGTAATATGGGGTACCACAATGTAGCGCGCAGTGAGGCCACAAATTTGTTCGCACCGAGATCTTAACAGGGGGATTCAATTCTAATTGGTCGAGGATTATGTGATTTTTTGGTCTGTATTTTTGGGGGGATATATGTTCGGAAAGTTTCTTATTGATCCCATCGCCACCCGAAGGGGGGAAAAAAGCTGGGGGAAGCTGTTGGATTAAAATTTATTCTCATTGTACGGCTGTACGAGAGCAAGAGAGATACAGATAAAAGCAATGACCTCAATGTCTGTCCTCATATCATGTGAAAAACACACTCCGAAAGATATTGTCTCATAAATTAGCAGAAATGAGCTCATGCGAGAGACACCCCGCATATTGAAACTAAATATTGTCAAATAAAATATAAGATTTGTGTGGGTTCGCTATTACTCGCGGTGATTCTTTTGTTATAGTGGTGTGGGAAAAAATAACTCTCTTAATTTCGGAGTACTGAGATAATATAAATTGAGTATTTGAGTGTGGTGTATTCTTGAGCGCAAGTAATAAAAATACATACTCGCAATTTTTACGGAACGAGAATCTCCAAAGTAGGCTTATAAAAAAAGGATTTCCGTGGAGATGATCCAATTGGCTTTTCTGGGTGTCCGTCTCAGATCCGTGTTTGATTTGTATGGTATTTTTCCCCAAAATGTTTTTTTTTTTAGAGGACAAATAACTCCTACCCCACACCAAAAGGTTTTTTTAACTTGTTACCTTTTAATAGCCTAGTCTTGTTCTTCTTTTAGACGACCTTTTTTTCACTCCGAGAGTATCGTTGAAATTTTGCGTTTCAATTGCAGAGTGGAAAATGAATGCAATTTCTTGTATTCTATTAAATTCTCAATCTGTAATTAAGGTGAAAAAAATAGTTTCTTAACGGGGATGCCTGCCTTTCATTGTTATGGGGGATCTCTAGACTAATTTGTTTCATATCTTGATCATAGAATTAGATATTTTCTCTTCAAACAGACCCGATAAATATACCTGGCCCTATTTCTCTCTGTAATGGGGTTTTTACGTGATGGGTTGGATAAACCAAAAAGGACACCATTTTGGTTGTTGGAAATTCAAAATGTGGCAGTATAAAGAAGGGCACACATATCTGCACAGGACCAATTCTATAGGTGTCAATGTCCCACAACACTCCCATTTATCCATTTATCTCTTCGGGAATAAAATTCCCTTTCAACTTATTTGATTTTGCCGAAATACAAAAATATTGCGGAGTTTCAAGGGATAATATCCCAAAATTACATTGTTCATTATTATTTTCAAATTATACTTTTCTTGTACGCAATAAGAATTTACTATCGTTCCTTTTTTTACCCCCCAAGTGTTGGATCAATTGATGATATATGATAAAAAATAAAAATCTCTTTGCTATTATTCTTTCTACTATAAATGGTGACAGCAGAAAAAATTAACCTTGTTTTTAACGTATCCTATTGGGATGAGTTGTCATTAAACTTTGAAAACTACGGCGTAAAGTTAAGCGGCACAATTACAAAAAAGTGTTGTTTAAAAAAAAAAACTATAAAAAAAAAACGGAGGGGTGAAAAGTGGAATTGGGTACCCGCCCGACTCTGAGCACATTTTCCGCCACGCAAATAATTTTCTACCAAAGGGCGCTCCTATTTAACAGGGGTAGATAATAGCGGTTCAGGTAAACCCCCAACGCTGTTACAAATTTTTTTTAAAACTGGCCCAATAAACCAATTTGGTATTTGCCCCAGAGGGTATGGGGGGGAATTAAAAAAATAAACAGTTACCACCCATATTTGGGGTTGCCAGGTCTCAGAATAAAACCCCCAGGATACCACAAACGACCTTGTGAAACCCATATGTTTAATTCCCATCGGGAGGTTTGTTTTTATATCCCCACCCAGGTGGAGGATATACACGGAATATACTTTGTGGAATCCATCAATTTAGGAACCCATTTTTTAATACTGAGCGCGGGGGGACCATCACGGGATGAACATAGTATCGCGGGAAATTTAAACCAAACCAAAAAAAATTCGCTTCAAGTTTCGAATTTATGTATTGAAACAGAAGCAAAATGCATTCCAGTATTAACAGGCGGTGGACGATTTTAGTTTAAAAAAGGAGATAGCTTAGGCCTTGTAGGCCTACTTGTTAGCCTAAATAACAACCAGTAAGCGTATTTTCCCCCTAAACCAAAAATAAGAAGTTAAAGAATTGTGTGGTTATACTGATTGGAGGGAGGGGGGTACAATATTTTTACTCGGTTATATTTCATTTGCCTGCAAATTCGGGCCTGAATCTTCGAGGACCGTTATCCTTCAAAAACACCAAATCATAGGGACTTTTATTGCGATTAGGTTGTGTGTGATTCACCCCTCCGGAGAAATAAATAGAAATCTGTATATGAGGGGGGACTGGTTGCAATCTCCCCCCGCCCCCGTTTTTTTTTACTTGCTTCCAAGTAAAAAAGAACAACCCAAATACTGTGGGTTCGGAACGGGAGATGTAAAAAGATGGGAGAAATGAAACTGACTTGCTTTTCCGATTCTTAATCTGCTCTGAATGGATATTGAATAATAAAAAAAAAATCCGGAAGTTTTTTCTGTGTCTTTTTGGTGGGTGGTTGATAATACCAAAATATTCTGAAAAGGGTCGGCTCAGTTCCTCGGTTTTATCTTTGTTCCTCTTTTGAGGGGACTCGTGGAATTCCTCGATCTTCCCCTATTTCTTTACTTTTTCTTTTTTGTTTGGTTTTATTGTATATAATTTTTTTTGTATTGTTTTTTTTTTTTTTATTTGTTTTTATTTTTATTTAATTGTTAGGGGTAATTCTTTTCCTTGTTAATGGGACCCCCTATGTTCGATGTTAAGAACCGTCCGAGTTTTCTGCCTTTTACCTTGATAACACACGCGGATTGATATCAATTATATATTATTTGGTACTAAAAGTTTATGGGTCCCTGAAAGATTTCCTGTCTTGAGATAAGGGAATTCCGCGGATTACATTCCTGTATTGTCGCCCCACGGGAATTAGGGAAAAATAAACCCAAAAAATATTTCGCTCGGAAGGAAAAGGAGTTTTTTGTTTGGTAACTTTGAGGTTCAAAAATTAAGCATACCATTTGAAAAGAAGATGACAGAGTTTAATATTTTCTTTTCTCTAAAAATTCTTGAATTACTTTGTTGGAGGAGTCCGGGCCAACGAGGTTTGGGGCATATTAAGTATGGAATTTTCATAGTTTCCAAAATATTTTTTCTTTAATCTAGTTTTTTTTTCTATATATTCCGTGTTCCCAGATACTAGACATAAAATATATCTGACGGGGAAGTGTAGAGTTAGGAAGGAAACAAAATCTCTTATTAAGATGGGGACAAGGGGACCTATTTCTCTTCGTTTACCTATCCATAGATAGGTATCGCAATTAAATTAAATACAAGTCAGCACAATCTTTATTCATCGAAATTTATTTCGCATGGGATAAAAGCCCAAATAGATAAATTTATCCCCTACGGGGTTCGGAAAAAAACTTACCCAATAATATGAAATGAGGGGCTAGATAAAATGTCCGCGAGAAGCTCTTAAACGGATTTACCATTTTGTTATTTATTGAAAAGCTTAAGACCTTGGGGGGGGGTTCTTGGTATACGATCGTAACTTTCCAATGAAATTTTTTCCATCCAAGAAAAACGGTAAAAAAAAAGGAAAAGAGAAGTAAGAACAGTTTACCACTCCGTAGGGCTACCAAGAATTATATTACTCCGAAATTTTTAAGATAGACAACTTTACCGCAAAATTATAAAAAAAGCTCCCAATTGGCGGATAGTGCCACACCTCATTTTGAGTACCAAAGGGTGTCTCTCGTTCCCCCACACCACCCAGGAGGCTACTTTGACCATAGATGTGTTCCGGATTATCATCAAGGGGGATATGCTTCGCTACTCAATAAACATCCTCGAACTGATGTTCGTGAGTTCTCAAGATGTGACTTGCTTGTCTTTAAGGAGAGAAATACGTAGTTATTCCTTTTCCTCACGTCATAAAAACAAATACAGTTCTGGTGTTTGCCATTAAAATTCCCAATTAGTATTATTAGAGTGAAATCTGTGAAGTCTTTGTATTACCTTCTCCTTTAGTTTAAATAAAACGATCTTTTTCTATTAGAAGTTCCATTGTGGTGTTTGAAATTATTTAATATGGGGTATAAATAAATTTAACAGACAAAAACCAAGTCGCGCTCATTTTCCTTTTATAAATTTTTTCTGGTTTACTTGTATAGTTTTAACGGGGTATTTACGCTCCTTAATATTATATTAAACCGCTTTTTGGGCCCTACTCCTTTCTCATATAAAAAATTACCTAAGAAGATCCATTGACGAGGAAACAATGGGGGGAAACTAAATTGGGGAAGGTGTAGTATGAAGGGCCTCCCAATATTGGGAGGCTCATTACATGAGTCAAATTTGCGTGGATAAATTGAAAAAAAATAAATCCAATTTCAATTTTTTGAGTATTTTTTTAAGTTTTTGAATGTGGGTGGGGGCGCGGTTTTCTCTATTATAAATAAAAGGGATAGCGGAAAATAAAATATGTCTATCCCCTAGGAGTGTCCTGAGGGAAGCCTAAGAGGAATTTGTATAAAAAAAACCAATTGTACTTCCATCTTCAAGATATCGTATCGTGGTTTTACATTATGAAGGACTTCATACACCTGGTTTGTGCTTACTTTTCCGTTTTTGGTTCAATTCCGTATCTCCCGGATATAAGAAAAGAAGAGCAGCTGCCAGTAAGAAGACACCCCAACCAAAATGAAGATTCAAAATCAGAGTATCTTTCTATCGGGTACCCTTTTGTCCATTATTAAATCAAATGATTAGAAAAAACTAAGAAAAACTAGGGAATTTCGCGAAAAGACAACCAAAAGATCAAAAAATGTTGGATTTCTGGGGGGTCGGTGTAGACTAATCATTGAAGTCTTTTTTGTTCTCCCCCAGGTCTTGACGGGATGTTTTATAGCAAATGGCTTTTTTTGGAAGCTGTCTACCCAAAAATTCTACTTGGGGGTAGCTAGTCCCTCGAATTCTGGGGGGTTTCAAAATACCAGCAAAAAAAATAATCTCTAATATCAAAGTTTCCCGAGTGAGGCACCATGAGCTCCCAAATGTGTCCGAAGGGGAAGAAGAGTGATGTAAAACGCAAATGGATAGGCTATGAACCAAAAGAAGTAAGAATAATAAAAAACCATAAAACCCCTCGGGTAAGCTGCTGTACGACGAAAAACGACCATATTCGGGATTTCCAATGAGTCTAGCCACGATTCTTTAATTTCAAAAGCCTTTTTTCCCCCAAATTGAAAAGGCGCGTTTTCTAGTCATATTTTTTATGGGAGGACAGATCACAGGATTTTCGCTTTTATAGTGGACTCACATTTTGAGGTTTCACCCTCCACCGTTTGTAGAAAAAAAAAAGAGTTCAAAAAAAAACAGTTTACCACCTACTGTGTTCGGAAACCACTTTTTTCTTTTATACGTTTGTTTTTTGTGCCCTTCGAAAAAAGGGAACATTCGCCCTGTTCTTTAAACAATGTCCCGCCGTTACTCTCCGGTTTTACTTCGCGCAAAAGTAACGACCGGAAATTTTTTTTCAGTAAAAAAAAGGTAGGTGCATTTACGGAGCGCGTACAAAAAAGGTTTTCATACGCCGCTTCTTTATCTCTAAAAAGGAACAGGTGAGTGGGTCTCTAACCATCCAACCGCAATGTTTCCATCCCACCGTTTATCATTCGAAGCCCGCCCTAAAATTAAAATCCCCCTCCCTTTTTTGCTCGGGGATTATTTCGATTGTGTAAAGTCATAAAAGGGGCATTTAATTTATTTCAGGATAATTTTTGGACCCAAAAGCTTTCTGATGAAACTTTTTGATTTTCGGGCAGTAAAAACCCAGCTCGCTGAAAACTTCTTTTTTCGTATATATTTTTCTTGTTGGAAAGTTGATACTCTAGATTATCCCATTGATAACCCGAGTAGGCCCAGAAATTTTTCGGGGGATAGGGGGTATAGTGTCGTGTTGCTCTGGGGGAACCTAGACCAAGCATTAAGTTGACCAAGAAGTTTAGGGCGGGGGGCAAACAGTATACCAGAAGCTGCAGTAAAATAAAGGGGACAAGCTCTAGCACCGATAAGCATTCTGGAATAGGGAGACCAGGTTTTTCGATATTGCCCATGTTATCCGCACTTATCTTTTTTGTTTGTGACCGTTGAGGGGGGGGGTGGCGGGTGGGCGCTGTGGGGAGGACCGACTAAAGATGGTAAAAAAATTGGCCAAAGCTTCATTTGTTTGCACAAGTGTTTCCCCTGCCGCAATTATTGATGAGAGGCCTATTTCACTCCGCCGGAGACCATAAAAGGATTCAAAAAAAAACCCTCCACCCCTACGCCCGTCCGGATGGATTGATTGAACAGTTTTGATGATAACGTTTTGTGTTCTCTGTTTGGCCCCATAAGGTTTTCGGACAAATTCCCATTTTATTGGGCCATGGGGCCAAATTATAATAAGCCTGTTACATGAGAATATGCCACCAAACAAAGGCAAGGCCAACACCTTTGGCAAGGAATTATAAAAAGTTGTATTACCGAAAGAGTCTTGGGTGAAAAATGTCCCAAAGCTAGGTTTTCCTGTACTCCGGTTACAATCACTAAGAATATTTTCTCTAAATATTCACCAATATACCATCCAAAAGCCAAAAATAAAGCTTTGCCAAAACAGGGCACGACCCGAGGAAGAAATAGCCGCAATTATGTGGCTCCAGGCAACTACCTTCAGTTGAAAAAACCCTCCACAATAACCTGGTTTTCTCGTTTAATGTTTAGTTCTCCCTCCCCCAGTGATTAACTTCCTAACCCCGGCCCCAATTTTGAATTGGGGTTATTTCCTAAAACCGCGTTCAATGAAAGGGTTTAAAAAACGGGAAACGTGGAACTGTCTTTCCCCAACTATTGGATTCACCATAAGAAAACCAGGGGGGTGCAGAAGGGAATTCAAAAAGGTAAATTCTTGCTAAATAAGATTTGTTCATAACCGGGGCGCATCTTCGAAGTCCGGGACTCTCGCAAGCAGAAAACACAAAAAGCCTGTATGCATTTATATTGAGACGCCAGTGCAGATCGCGTTCGCCGGGATCATTTTCAATTACAAACGGGTGGTTTGGAATACAACGGATTTAACCAAGGGCTAATATAACCCATGGGGGATGTAATTAAACCACCACTTTATGAATAAGAAAAATAAAAGGTGGGGGGGACACTTACGTAATAAAAAACATATTATTTGGATTTGGAAAAAAGGGGGGGGGGGGGGGACCTATTATACTATGGGTAGCATATTGTTCTTATGGGCCCCCACCTCCTAATTTAGGTGGCTTAATTTTTTATTTTCAATGTACGTAAAAGGAAAGGGTTTTCATTATTTGTTAGCTATATCTGTTAGAGTTCACATAATGGGAGACAATTTTTGTTCAATAGGAAAAAAGTCAAAGTGAAGCAGAAATTTATTCTATACTTCGGAATAAGTAAACGCAAGATTAACGCAATGGGGAGGTTATAATTGCGGTAGTTTTTATGGGATAAGCGAATGTGCTGCCATAAGACGTGTTTTTTCATGATTAGAGGGACCAATTTATTTCACTTGTAAATATTTTGGTTTTTTGTTATTTGCCCTTATAAGTTTTCTTTTGTCTTGTGGAAACTTTTTTTCCTATCCAATTGTTTTATTTAATTCTGATTAAAAATATGATTTAGGATTTAAAGTAGAAATATTATTTAAAGGATTTAAAATAATAAAAGGGGCTTTTTGTTTATCGTGTTCCACATTGCCAAAGTGAAAATATGGAACCTTAGAGTCGTTTATTTGTTTCGGATTTCAGTTATAAAAATTGGCCTATTGGGTGTTCCAAACTGTTTACCTGTTTCGGAAGTTTCCTGGAGAGGGGGAAGATTGCATTCTTGGGGATTTGACATTTAGTGTCTGGAAGCTTGTGTCAGGATAATATTGGGTCATATGGATTTTGTACCGGTGTTTTACTTATCCCTAATAGGAAGATATCCGTCTGTTATCGCCCCACTCGATAAAAAGATTATTTGAATTTATCAATCAAAGTAAAAATGTAATAAAAAATTTTGGAAGCGTGGAAGTGAGGGCAATTGGATCCACATATGTATTGGGAGTGGGGATTAGAAATGGACTATGATGCAAGTATGAGAAAGGGATATTTTTAATTGGTTTGGCTTAGGTTGGAACTACTTAACATTGGTGAATGTATCCAGAGGGGCTTCCGTTTAAAGAATATAAAAAAAACCAAGAAGTGGTAAGTTTATATCTATATTTATTCTGTTATAGGGATTTATTTGCCTTATGTTTAGAAGAGAATTATCTTTTTTTTTTTTTGTAAGTAGGGAAGTTATGTTTTCAAAACCTTTTTTAATATTGTTAATTTCTCAAATCGAGTATTTATGCATTGAAAAAGGGCCGGTTAAAAAAAAACTATTTTTATACCGGGAGAGATGCGTTGAAATTGAAAAAAAGAAGGAATAAACAAATACAAGAGAGAGGGTATGGGTTAATTTAGTTTGGGGAGTGCATTTGTACTTTAATGGTCCAGATCAAAAATTGGGCTCGGATCTTTACCCGGAGTAGTAGCATAGAACCTATAAAAAGATTAAAGAGGCCCAATTTTAAGACAAGGGGGGAAAGTAATTTGGACATCGTGGGTTTGGAATATGGAAAATTCTCTCGATTAGAAAAAACAATTCCTGTTCAATGAGAAAAAGTGTAAATTTGGATTAAGTTTAATGAATTCTTTTTATTATATTGTACAGATTATCTTTTATTATTTATATGTTTTTATTATTTAAGGGAAAGGAAAGACGAATATAAACTCGAGTTTTAGTGAAAAATTTACTAAGGGATAAATTCTTTTTTTAGAAGTGAAAGACTTTTTTGCTATGGGAAAAATTAAAAAAGGAAAAAGTATTTGGAATTCTTTGACACAATTGAATTTTTGTTTTTTTTTTTGAATTTATCCGTATGGGCGTCAAAAGGCCGGGCCTTGAGTAAACGAGTGTTGACGAGGAGGAAAAAAAAAAGATAATTGTGACCCTATTCTTAACCGGGACTTTATTCGAGAAATTGATTTGTTATTTTTTGGGTTCAAGGTAGGGTTGGATATTAGTGAGATCCTGCAAAATCAAAAACTTATTTGTCTTAATGATTTGATGTTTACTTTGGTCCGAAGTTTATATCGATGGATGATGTACCAAAGTTAATCTGTATTTGGTTTATTTAAGACTCTAGTTCCTGGCTGGGATTGGGTAATAACCGAGGGGGAGGTTCGCTCTTTATGATTTTCACTGATTGCAATAATTTTGTGGCAAACCTGATTTGACATAACAATAATGGCATGGGAATTCAGCCGCTCCTTTGTCAATGGGGGAATGCTTTTATTCCTTGCGGTTGTGGGGAGGGAAGAAGAAGAGGATATGGGGAGAAAATTTTGAAGCCAAAAACGTCTTTGAGGCCATTTCCCCTCCACGCGATGGCGCCAATTGTGGCTTTGTATTTTTGAGAGTAAAAAATAAAAAAAGGAGGTAAATAGGTACTATGTCCGTTTTGCGCACCTTATGGAATAATATGAATTGTTTTTTATGTAAGTTATAAATTATAAGTCATTGGCCTCTTTGTGTAATAATGTCGATTATTGAGAATAATTTGCTGTTTTCCCATATAACATTAGATTATAGTATCGGAAATGAGGGAGTAATTATGAGAAAAAAGGTTATTTTCTATTTTGTTTTATCGGAAGTCCCAGTTCCGCAATGCGTTCACAAAGAAACTTTTTTTTTTCCACAATTCCAAGAGGTCTCTTCTTAAAAAACATAGTTTACTGTAGTAGTTTTTAGAGCGAGAAATAAAAATATAAATTATAATATTCTTGTTATTTCCTTTGTGATTTTTTTGATCAAAAAAAGGGGCAAATCATCTTGGGAAATTTGCTGAATGTAATTGTGGGGACAGGGTGATTCAAATCCACATGGGGAGTCTAAATTAAAAAATTTAATAAAATATATTTAGAGCAAACGGTGCCTTTCCATAGTTATTTTTGGAAAATTTCTTTCCGGAAAAAGGGATGTGGGTTGTTAAAGTTGGGATTCAGTTAACCCGTAGCGGGTGGTCTAATCGGATTTCCTATTTTTTTTTGGAAGGTAAGGGTCATTTTTTTATATTATTGTTAAGGATGGCCGTATTGCAGTGAATTGCTATTTTGGGCCCGTTACGGGGTATGTTTCACTGATTCTATCATTGTTTTTCTTGTTTATTCTTTTTTATATTTTTTTCTTAGTTATTCTATCCCCTTTCAATTCAGTGTTCCAGAATAGAGAGAACGTTTTTATTATTCTTATTATCCATAGGGGTAATTATCCATTTTTCAAAAAAATAACCTGCTGGTTTTTTTTCTTTGTGTTGATGTAGACAACGGAAGGAATTTCCATTCCTGGGAGTGGGAAAGAATACTGCTGGAAAAAAAAGCTATCGTGTTGTGTAACACCCTGGACCAAAGGGGTTTTAGTACCTATGAAGGATACGGTAGGCAAAACCTTTTATGGGTTGTATCGAAAGGGGGGACATGGAAAGGAGGAGGAATGTTTTTATTTATGTCGACAACAGAGAGTAGCCCTACGGATTATGGGAAATTGTGATCTTGTGTTGCAGGGTGTGAATGAGAATGGCCTTCTATTTCTAAATTTTCCACGTTCAAGGTTCGTTGGTTTTTAAAAAAAATTCCACCCCCTGCCGAGTTTAATAATTTCTATGATTATTTTGTTTATTTTACCTTATTAGTAATATTGTCATAATTTCATCCGGTTAGGTTGTATTCTGAAAACCTATCCTTTATGTATTATGATTTTCAGTATCAAATCCATTGCCAAAAACGATTAAACAACCTTATTAGGAAAAAAATTTACCCCAGGACCAAAGCCTAAATTTAGAAAATTGTGGTTGTTTCTCTAAAATCCCCGCTCCGTCTTTTCCGGGGGATGTTGCCCTCAGGCGTCGAAGGAATCTTGTTAACTAGGGGTGGTTGTTGTGGCGGAACTCGTTTTCAGGATCATGGGTACACTAGGAACAATGGGGAATAAAGAGGAACAATGTTCAAATTATCAATGGATTCAAATTGGGGTATAGAACGGGAAAAAGACCAAAATATAACTTTATAGCATTTTCCTATCATAAAATAAGAGGGGAAAAAATATGGCTTGATATCACCTTTATTGATTGTTGTAGGGGAAATAATTGTTGTTAATGGTTTTGTATTGGTTTGTTAAAAAACCACTTCAACCGTTGTCTCCAATTCTAGATGAGGGAAGCTAATTCTTCCCAATTGGTAGCCATAAAGGGAGTTTCCATTTAGCGGGAGGAAGTCTTTAGATTAATTTACCTTGGGACGGTGCTCCTCCTTGCAAGAACGCAGGGGAACTTTTACCAGGGTTCAGTACCCAAGGGTCCAAACTTTTCATAATCGTAAAGACCGTTTTTAACTAGTATAGTAGGATTGGCCTCGTTGTGAAAGTACCTTATATAACTGGTTATAATTCTGGGTAGAAGGGCCGAAGAAATTTGTTGAAAACTAATACCAAGTTAGCAAATAATAAAACCATTGATTTAAAATTTGATAGTATAGGAGGCTTCCGGTTTGTAATAGAGAAGGGACCCTCTACCCGTTTAAAGAAGTATACCAAGTAGTAAAAACCATAGAAAAATACGGAGGGATTTCCAAACCTATTTCTTTATTCATTTTTTTGGCTATTTTTTTTAAGTAACCAATTTATCGTAATTTCGAGGTTTGAAAATGCCTAGGTAAAGGAAGAAAAAGAGAAATTAAAATCGTGGTTTGGGGGAATGGGTTAATTTAATTAAGTAGGGCCTAAAGCCCCATTGGAATTTTTTTAGGTTTTTTATTCATTGAAAAAAGTCCTCGTTTTTTGTTATTAATAAATATACTAGGGGGAATTGGGTGCATAAGAGAATAACTGATAAGAAAGGATAATCGTATTAAGGTTCATTCGTTTTATATTTGTAGGTTTTCAGTATTTATTAAATTCCAATTGACCAGAATTAAGACGGGGTATTTCGCTCGATAGGGGGACCGTAGTGAGACAAGAAAAGAAATTCGTATAATGTTGACATCACAAAGCTTTCGGGAGGGGGGGGCTCATTTCAAAGAACGTACTCTGAATACTACTTTACTCGCAACATAAAAATCAGAGCTTGGTTTTAGGGATCTCAATTTCGGGATAGGGGGATAATGCAAAAGAATAAATTTTCGGTCAGTTTTGTGGGATTCGCACATCGATATAATATGCTCAGCCCCAATTGCGTGAAAGGGGGGTATTGGCTATATTAGTTGTTTAAGAATTAAATTTATCAATGAGTTTCTGGTGTACTCCAATGAAGGTTGGACAGTTGCTATACTTGATCGGTAAAATACGCCTATGTTTGCAAGATTTCAAGATAATTTAGTCCTATTTAATTTCTCAGAAATTAGGGGATGGGGAAAATTCTGTCTGTTTATTTGTATGATTTTGTTACAATGAGTTTCATAAAAGTAAGTTTGTAAGGTTGGGTAAAGGGGGAATTTTCCCACCGGTGTTATTAACACGGGATGTTTTTGGCCCGGAGGAGTAGTGTGAACTTCCGGTGGGGGAAGGTTCGCTATAAATAAAAGAAAGTGTGGGAATTAAGATAAAATATTAATATAGAATTTGTATAATGTTTATGATTTTTTAAAAATATGATAACTGTAAGTACAAATAATAATAGATATTATAAGAAACCCACACGTCCAAATAAAAAAAAAACGCAATTTATTATTTTCTTCCCCAGGAATTATTCTGTTTTTTTTTTTCTTACGGGGGACTCGGAATTTTTCGCAATATCCGCGGAATTCTTGGGATTTTTGTTTCCAATCCGCTAAAAAGTCAATCTCGCTATGTTTGGAGGTTCGGATTGGGGATTTGGAAATATTTCATCCAAGTGGGGTTGTCGAATAGTTGTATTTATTAACCTACTCTTTTTTATCAGGGCCTCTAAGGGGGGGGGACTAGGGAGTTTTTTTTTCATATAGTTTGGTTCGGGCTCTAGGTTTTTCTTTTCAAGCTGTTTTCTCATTATTGAGAATTAGGGTTAAATCAAAAGATAAAAATTTACGAGCTTTAAGTTTTATAGAGCAAGTGTAATGAATACGGTTGGGTTGCTATTGTCACATTGGGTGCTTTTCGAGATTCCAAACTCTAGTTCTTAGGGATATTATTTATTATATTGCCCTGTTCCCCACTATATATAGTTCGTAAAAACCTTTATTAAACGTCCTGGGTTTTTATAGAATTTCAATTTTCGGATCCCCCGATATTTTGGATTTCGGGTGGAGAGGGGTTGGTGGATAGAAAACGCCTTACGCTCGAATTAGAACTCCGCTTGGGAATTTTAAAAGGGGAAAAAGTACGATTGGGATTTATCCCGCATCTTTGGTTTTGGGTTAGTTTATTTTTCGTTAATGTTCCCTAAATATTACTTTTTAAAGCGCATTGAATCTTCTATTTTGGATATTAAAAAATAAAATAGGATTTAGGGAGTTGTTTGTTTATAGAAATGATCTTTAACTAATGTTTAATAATATAGTTGTTTAGATAGAATAGAATGTTCCATTTTTTTCCCTGTTAATCCCTGTAAAGGGTGGAGTTTATAGGGGGGCAGGTTGCTCGGTTTCGATGTTTTTCTATTTGTACGTTATCTTCCCCCCTGTGTTGGAATCAGTATGTTTTGTTTTTTTATCAAGAGTGGGATATAGGGGGGAGGGCGCGGGAGGGGGGGGAGGGGGGGGGAGGGGGGGGGGGGGTGGGGGGGTGGGGGTGTGTGGGGGGGGGGGGGGGTGGGGGGGGGGGGGGGGGGGGGGGTGGGGGTGAGGGGGGTGGGGGGGTAGGGGGAGTGGGGGGGGGGGGGGGGTTGGGGGGGGGTGACACGGAAGTGTGTTTGAGGCAAAGATCCAAATTTTCAGGATTAAGGGGGGGCGTATTATCTACTCTCTTTTTCGTGTCTCTTTTCCTCCCTTCTCCTCCCAGGTTGTTTTTGGTTGTTGTTGGAAGAGGAAGGATTTTAATACGGCCTAATCGGATTGGAGTTTATGCTATAAATTATCATTGGTTCCATTATTGCTAACATATAAACATTACGATTCCATGGGTGGGGAGATATAAGGAGAAAAAATTAGAAATCGAAAAACCGCGAGCAAATCCTGCCCCTGATCGGAAAGGGAAAAGGGGGGAAAAAATGGAAAACCATTTAATATATATAAAATTAACTTTAAAACCATGTAGATAAATGAGAAAGTTATAAACAAAAACTCCGTATCCTATTTATATTAATTGCCTGAATTGTTTTATGAGTAGGGCTTAATTTGGTGAGTGTTAGGGTATAGATAATATCAAATATAAAACCAAACCATGGATTTAAAGCACATAGGCACGGAAACAAGTTTTTCTTTAAATTTTCCCAATCGCGATCTTTTGCGGGAGGCGCGCGTTTTAGACCCCCGATCCAATCGGGGGATATCTCAGGTATTGATTATAAATAAAACCACTTGAGTATATGATTAGTCGATTTATTATGAGTGAATAATACGGGAAAAAATAATTATGATTCGCTAGTACGAGTGAATTAGATTGTAACCTTGTTGTCTTATATACACAAAAGACGATTAATTACGAGTGCTTATTTAAAAAAAAAACAAGCTCGGTTATTGTTTTCTTTGTTTTCCTTTTCTTAATAATGAGGAAAAAGTTGAATAAGGATAAAAACACGGTAGGGGCCGGACCCACGTAGAACTATTCCTAGTCCTTTAGTGGCCGATAATTATAAGATGGTTTACACTTTTATTCGTCACTTGGAAAATTCAAAATATTTCCCCAGCTCCGAAAAACTCGAAATGCCGGGGATTAGATATTTTTGTTGGTAATATTCCAAAGGGGAAAATCCCGGTATTGAATTCTTCGTGGTCCGGTATGATATATAAAAAAGATCTAGGAATAGTCTGGGGAAGGAAAATTGTATAAAAAATTGTTTTTTTGGGACGTGTTGATTCATAATGTTATATTTTTGGGAACTTACAGTTTTTTATCAATTTATTTTAAATTTTCATTAATATTTAACTTCATAATTATATTTTTCTATTTTATCACTTTTTTATTTGACACAGTGTCCGGTGTTTCCATTTTCAGGGCCTACCTTCCCGGAGTTCATTCTCCGGGAAACTCCGTTTAACCGGTGGATTCCTTCTAACTCACTTCTTTTATGATCTCATTGAAAATCATATAAAGACAATTCGTATTTGATATAGCTATTTGTGCAAGTATTTTACGATTAAGAAGCAACTGTCTCTTGTACAGATCATTTATTAATCTACTATAACTATAGCATACCCCCCTTTCACGAATTGCTGCATTTATTCGAGTGATCCACAAACGACGAAAATTTATTTTTTGCTTATCCCTATCCCGATGAGCCGAAACCAAAGCTCTGATTTTTTGTTGAGTAATAGTTCGAGTAAGTCTTGAATGAGCCCCCCGAAAGCTTGATGCAAATAAACGAATTTTTGTTCTACGTCTCCGAGCGATATATCCCCGTCTAATTCTGGTCATTGAATAAATGAAACTTTAACGAATAACTAATAGATTTCCTTTCTTTCAGTTATTCTTTTGCCCCTTTCCTAGTATATTAATAACAAAACGGATTTTTCCAATGTATAAACTAAAAATTCCAATGGCTTTGGCTACTATAACCTTCCCAACCACGATTTTTTCTTTTTTCTAGGCATTTCACCTCGAAATACGAAATTGTACTTAAAAAATAGCAATGATAAAGAAATAGTGGATTCCATCGTTTCTATGGTTACTTCTTAAACGGTGAGGTCTTCTCTATACACCGGAGCCTTTACTTCATTTAATCAATGTTATTGCTAACTTGTATAGTTCACATTCTTCGGCTCTACCCATGAATTATCCAGTAATAGGTCTTTCACAACGAGCTCTACCTATACAGTAACGGTATTTAATTATGAAAGTTGGCTGGGTAGCTGACCCTGTTAGTCCGTTCTTGCAAGAGGCGTCTAGGTTAACTAAGATTTCCTCCGCTTAATGGATAACCATTTGCTACCAATGGAGAATTGCTTCTCATCTTGAATTGAGGTGAGTGGTTTTACACCAATAGAAACCATAAATTTCATACACAATAAAAGGGATATCATCCATTTTCTTATTTTTAGATAGGAAATGTAGTTTGTTTTTCCGTTCTATCCTATTTGATCATTGATATTTGAACATTGTCCTCTTTCCTTTGTTCTAGTTCATGATCTGAACGAGTCGCACATACACCCTAGTACATGTTCCTCGACGCTGAGGGCATCCCCGAAGCGCGGGGGATTTTGTGACATTTCTAATTGGCTGTCTTGTATTTCTAATAAGTTGTTTAATCGTTGGCATGTTGAATCATATACATAATGGACTGGTTTAGATCAATCCTAACCGGATGATTATGAATTACAATAGTAAATAAAAATCATAGAATATTAAACTCGGCAGGGTGAATTTTAAATCACGACTTGACGTGAAATTGAAATAAAGGCTATTCTCATTCAACCGCTACAAGATCAACAATTCCATAAGCTTGGGCTTCTGTTGCTGACATAAAAACATCTCTTTCCATGTCTTCGGATACAACCCATAAAGGTTTGCCCGTTCTTTGTACATAAACCCTTGTCAGGGTTTCACGTAGTTTCAGCAGTTCTCCCACTTCCAGGATGAATTCTCCCGTTGCTACTTCAGAAAAAGAACCAGCAGGTTGATGGATCATTACCCTGATGATATAAGATAATAAAAAGTTTCTCTATTTGACACGATGAGGGGAAGATAAAAGAAAGATAAAAGAATAACAAGAAAAAAGATAGAATCGAACAACCGTACGGGCATTATGCATTGCATACGGCTCTACAATAAAATTGACCCTTACCTTCAAAAAAATAGGATCGATTAGACCCCGCTCGGTAAATGATCAACTTACCACCCTTCCTTTCGGAGGAATTCAAAAATACTATGATGGCTCCGTTGCTTTATATATTTATTATATTTTTTTGTCTGTGATTTGTCTGTCATTCAGCAATCCCAAAGTTGCTTTTTTGATCAAATAAACTAAGGAAAAAAGAATATATATTTTTTTTTTCGCTCTATACTATAAATATTGTTAAGAGACCTCTGGTGTGAAAAAAAGTTTGTGACGCTGAACTGGACTTCCGATAATAAAATAGGAAATACCTTTTTCTCATATTACTCTCTCGATACATAATCTAATGTTTTGAAAACAGAATTTCTTATATCGAATTCAAAGTGCCATGCTATTATTACTTAATATTCATATTTCATATGGCGAAGGCATAGTCTTCTTTTTTCTCTCAAATAAAAGCCTCATTGGCGCCAAGCGTGAGGGAATGCTAGACGTTTGGTAATTTCTCCTCCTACCAGGATAAAAGATCCCATTGAAGCGGCTGATCCCATGCATATTGTATGTACATCTGGTTGCACAAATTGCATAGTATCATAAAGAGCGACCCCCGGTATTACCCATCCGCCAGGAGAGTTTATAAACAAATACAGATCTTTGGTATCATCCTCGATACTGAGATATATCATAAGACCAATAAGTTGATTTGAGATCTCACTATCAACCTCTTGACCTAAAAAAAGCAATCTTTCTCGATAAAGTCGGTTGATTAGGGTCAAATTTTTTCCCCTCGAAACCGTACAGGCGCCTTTTGACGCATACGGTTCAAAAAAAAATCAATGTGTAGATTCCAATACTTTTTCTTTTTTCATAGCAAGTTCTTTCTAACTTCTAATAAAAGTATTTTCTTTGATTTTTCACTAAATATGAGTTTGTCTTCCTTTCCTTATAATAATAAAATAAAATAATAATATAATGTATAATATATAAAAGAATTCATTAAACTTATCCAATTTACTTTTCATTGATGGATTGTTTCATCGAGATTCAATCCAAATCACGATGTCATTTTCTTGTTCTTAAATGGGCCTCTTTAATCTTTTTAGGTTTATGCTCTACTCCGGGTAAAGATCCGCCCAATTTTGATTTGGACATATAGTACAAATGCTCCCATTACCACTTCTTTTTGTTATTCCTTCTTTTTTCAATTCACGCATTCCGTAAAATAGTTGACGGCTTCATGCATATTACTCGATTGATTAACATAAGAGTTTGAAATAACTTCTACTTACAAAAAAAAAGATTTCTTTAAAAATAGGAATCCTTTATGATATAAAATAGATATATTACCACTTGGTTTTTTTAAACGGAGCCTGGATACTTCAATGTAGTAGTCCAACTAAGCCAACCATAAATTCTTCTAATTGATAATAGTCATTCTAATCCCCCCCAAAAATGGATCTAATTGCACTTCACGCTCCAAATTTTTTATTATTTTTGATGATTCAATAATCTTTCGTGGGCGAAACAGAGGATATCTCGATTAGGGAGAAAACGGGAAAATCCCATATGACCCAATATATCTGACAAGTCGCACTATATGTCAACCCAAGATGCATCTTCCTCTCCAGGACTTCGAAAAGGTACTTTTGGAACACCAATAGGCATTAAATGAAAGAAAAAAGAACTAAGTACTATATTTTACTTTGATGTGGAAACGTAACAAAGCCTTTATTATTATCTTTATAATATTCTACTTTATCCTAATCATATTTTATTCAGAATTATAAAAATGGATAAGGAAAGTCAGAAAAAAATAAGGGAAAAATATTAGGAATAATGTCCTCTAATAATGAACAAGTATGGGCACATTCGCTCATATAAAATCGCATTAACCTCCCCATTGCGTATTGGTACTTATCGAGTATAGAATAAATCTGCTTCTCTTTGTTCCTATGAACAAAATTGTTCCATTATTACCAACAGAATAGAACAAATATGAACCCTTACGTTGAAATAAGCCACTAAATAGGGGGGTCCATAACATAGTCATAGTATAGTCTTTTCCAATGCAATAAAGTTACGTAGTGTCTTTTTTCTTTCATAAAGGGGTATTTCCATGGGTTTGCCTTGGTATCGTGTTCATACCGTTGTATTGAATGATCCCGGACGGTTGCTTGCTGTTCATATAATGCATACAGCTTTGGTTTCTGGTTGGGCCGGTTCGATGGCCCTGTATGAATTAGCAGTTTTTGATCCTTCTGACCCTGTTCTTGATCCAATGTGGAGACAGGGTATGTTCGTTATACCCTTCATGACTCGTTTAGGAATAACCAATTCATGGGGCGGTTGGAGTATCACGGGAGGGACTATAACGAATCCAGGTATTTGGAGTTACGAAGGTGTGGCTGGAGCACATATTGTGTTTTCTGGGTTGTGCTTTTTGGCAGCTATTTGGCATTGGGTGTATTGGGATTTAGAAATTTTTAGTGATGAACGTACAGGAAAACCTTCTTTGGAATAGGTGATATGGTGGACACGTGTAAGTTAAAACGTTGAGTGGGATGATTAACAGTCGAACTCATCACTCTGCCATGACAAACTCGAATACACCACCACCCCCTCCTGCCCTTACCTTGGTTGAAAAACTCTACGCGGTACATAACATCAATAGTCTCGTACCCGAAAAAATCCCAAAGCATCAAGACACGTGTTTCTTCATCCTCATATCCAACACATGTCTTTCCCCTCAAAAAAATCCCACCGTCAATTGTTATACAGTTTTCACCGCCCAAAACAAGAAAACACACATAATCACTTCATCCCCAAACTCCCCTCCCATCAGAGGTGGAGGGATGTATAACATAGGGGGCCGGTGCCCTCAATAAACTGGATCGAAAAAAAATTAGTGCAAATTTTTTACTTTAACGGCCATATATTTTAGCTTGCCCCCATCCCAAATGCCAAATTGACCCTAATAAAACTACTTAAATATCAAAAAGCTACTAAAAAACTACTGAAAAGCTGAAAAAAGCTGTTGTTTTTGGAAAAAAAAAATTGCCCCCAATATATCAATATCCTGGCTCCGCCACTGCCTCCCATCACGAATCAAGATCAAAAAAATTATGAGATATCGGGAAATCAAGATAATCAATTTTTTTGGTCGTTTCGTGTTTTTTGTTTCACGAAAGCATATGAGTTATCATGCTGTGTTTGGAAGCTTCATAGATTTATAGCAAACGAAAAAAATCAGTAGATACGTTTTTTTTGCCTAATTTATATGTATTAATAAGATGCAATCTTTTTTTCATTGTCGAGTGATTTTGGGTTTTAGATTGTTGCATAAATCGGTGTTTCAAATTCGTATAAAATAATTAGGAGTAATTAAGAGATTGATAAGGAAGAAATAGATAATGGCTTTTTGATGGTTGTTTCATGGTAAATGCAATATTGGAGAAGAAAGAGAATGGACCGGTGTTGTTTGTAGACATACGTGCACGAGTGTAACATCCGAGAATTTTTAGATTTTTAAAATAACTATTTTACCCCTTTGACTTTTAGGTCTGGCTTGACTTATAAGAATGACCATCTAAAGCGCGTTTTCATTATTCGGACTCTAAAGCAATTTTATGTAAAACGACGTTCCTGACAACTTTTCAGTTTTGCCCGAGACCTGGAAACGAGCCGAAAAGGGCTAAAACAGCACCGCAAACATTTTTCGAACAATATACGACGCGGACACACAAAAACAATTAAATTTGTTTTTAATTATTAGTATTTATTTAATAAAAATATTAAATAAATTAGTCATCATTTTAATTAAAAGCGTTGCGGATAACGCGAATACTCGAGTTGAAATCCAATTTTATTTCGGACAAGACGAAACCGGTTCACAAAAGGAATAACAGATATTTTATTAAATATCAACCGAACACGATGTTCTTGTTATTGAATCTGTCATCACATGACCGAATCCCACATGGGAATTTAATATCGTAACCAAAAGGGATAAAACTCTTTGTATTCATGCATGATATATTCATGCATAACATATGCATTTATCATGTTAATGGTCATTATCCAATAGGGAGTCAATACTACTGATTGATCTAATAAAGAGAAAAGGGATTTAATAATCGTATATCATGTGGTTTTGTGGTGTGTTATTTATGAAGCCCTAAAAGTGTTTATATAGTCTCCAAACTTGTTCTACAAGTTAGACTAGAATACTTCCTCAATATTCTTAAATCAACACTCTCCTCCCTTATTTTTTTCCTTGGTTCGACCAATCACAACCAACGCCCCACGGGTTTGGTTTTTGTACTAACAAGTCCTTCACTTGTTAATATCTATTAATTATTATCAAACATCTAACGTTATAATTAACGACCGTTCAATTATTTCGTGAAACATATTAATATAATTAATATACAATAAATATATTAATTACATTAATAAACGTATCCTCTGTGTAAACGCGTGTGCCCCCATAGGCATACGTAATTTCTAGTTGTATATTTATTTATGATATGGACATATCCCAAAAGCTCCTACTCGGACATGTCACAAATAAATATAACAACATTGGTAAGCATCTAGCAACACGCCAATGTTCCCAGAAATACCTAAGTATACTTTCATAAAGTCACAGGTAAATGATTTAAGTATTTACAATCACTTTTTTTCCGATACAGTGTTAAAAATGGATATGGATCAAAGTCATTCCATTATTTAACGATTCTGTTTCTCGTATATATGATTAATCTAGATTACCAAAAATCATTGAGATATATGTACATGAGCTTTTGGGTGCGGCCACACATACATCTGATTAACCCTACGAGGGGCCCAGTGGCATCATACTTCAACTATTGAAGGAACAAATTCTATATTGACTACAAGTGTCCAGTCATCATGTAGCATAAACCATTCTGACATAGCCCTTATTAGTTACCTTATTCAGGATAACTTAAACTATATCAAGAAGGAATATCCACATATGCTAAACCTACTTGCATCTCAAGTCTAAGGATTTAGTAAATTAAAATCACTTACAAGATTCACTTAATGACGCCGATCCATAAAGTGATAATCTTGTTAGTTGGGGAAATCCAATATTCATCTTATGAATATCATGTGAGTTTGGTGGACTTATCCTTAATATCACCAATATCAAATATCTCCAATATCACCAATCACTCAGAATTGTCTTAGTTTAACACTATTCCCATATTGTTAATCGACAACGGATTAATTTAGAATAATACATTTATTATTCATGGATTTAAACATGCAAATATAGGACACAATTTATATTAAATATAACCCATATACCTCGTATCATTATCATTAATAAAATTGTCTAAACATCCCTTATCCAAATACTAAATAGATCAAATGCATGATAATTCTAGTTGACGAATCACGCCTCAAGATACGACGATCGTACTTGCTGACATGGCATAGATTTCATAATTCCAACTAGCTTTGATCTTTCGGAATTTTGAGAATACTTATTTCAAGAATTCAATTAGTGAAGTTCTTGAAAATCTATGATGAATGTTTGTACGTGTATATCCACATATCTTAATATTGACACACTATATCTCATCAACTATTGAAAACAATCATCTTTCACCACTTCCAAAAGTGTAAAGCATTCTTATTCTATAATGTATAATGCAACTATGCTCACAGTTGAGCACAACTAGTTCACATGGTCATCATCAATATATATCCTTAGATTTTCATTACTCTGGACAAATCCATAATCTAAGAAGAATTCCAAATCCAAACATATTCCATTAAAATATTTAATTCCATAATTATCTAATAACTTTTGACTAAGTACCAATGTTGTCAAATTATCTTGCATTATGCATGATACAACTATTCATCTACACAACACGATGTACATAATGAATCATTTAGTCCAACTAATATTTCATTGATGTT
>BQNB010029018.1:0-15356 GCA_026074375.1 Tanacetum coccineum
TACGCATTATTTCTATCAACAGTTATAATAATCGGTTTTTGTCGAGTGACATTTAGGGTTATATTTTCCTTAGTCGTACTAATTTTGTAAGAGATTAACATAGTGTTTGGTACGTCACAATGAGAGTTCGAATGGAAAACATCATTACAACATAATGATAAAATCATGTTTGTTTACAATAATATAATGTAATGACTTATTGCATGCAATCACTCATTACATCAAAAACCATCATTTTCATTCATTAGGGACCCCTTGTTTTTTTCCATTACGTCTTGGAATGGAATGATAATTATATAAAAACCTTTTATTAATTACCCATCAAACAAAAAAACATATTTAACAACTCTATTTTAGTCTTTTTATTATCAATTACATTCCTTTTTTTTGCAACCAAACATAATTACAATCGTAATGCGTTATTACATTATTTTATTTATTCAATTACGATATTCATTTCATTCCGTCACTACTTCATTTCGTCATACCAAATAGACCCTAAGGGAATATATAGTATACAAACCCTAAACAAAACTTGTTCCCTACTCCAAGTTATTGTCTAGCAATCCCTCACTTTTTAAAACCGACACTTTGACCCTTCTCCTTTTATTTAACATGTATTAATTAGTTTATAACGTCCAAAGGTTAAACTAATTACCGTTAAATATATTTCGTGAAACATATTAAGTATTTAATAAATATACACACGTAATATATATTAGATACATAATAAACGTACACTTCGTGTCTTAACGTGTGTGCCCCTAATAGGCTCACGTATTTCTAGTTGCATAACATGTGAATCCAACTACCATATTCCAGCAGTTGCCACTTGGGAGTTGGAGTAACAGATTCTATTTATACTAACAACATAAACGTCCAACAACACTCTCATTTGTTTTTAAAACTAGAAATACCTTAGATGAAGCTTCAAGAAGACTCTCGGTACAATGGTTATGTATTACTTGTTGTTATCATCCATTTGTTACAGATACCGTTAAACCATGGATATGGATCCTAACTCATTCCATATAGTTTAACTATTTAGATTCTCATTATAGAAATTAATTCAGGTCACCCAAACGTAATCAAAACTCATCTTGAATTACACTTTAGGTGCGGCCACACAATCATTTGATTAATTTTGGAGAGGGCCCATGGTATCATTCTACACATATCAAGTGGAGAAACAAATTCTTTATTGGCTACAAGTGTTGTCGATGCTGCTTCACATCACTTTCAAGAATAGCCTTTATAACTACTATTTGTAGGTTAGCGTTTGACTTATAATCAAAAAGTGATATCCACACATGCAGAACTTGTTTGCATCTCAAGTCTAAGGATGACTTATTTAACCATTTTTGATATCTTACTCATGACTAAGGATCCAAAAGTAAATATTCGAAGGTTGGGGCATCTAATATGCATCCCTTGTGAATAACATATGAGTTTGGTGGGAACAATCTACATATTTAAATAATACAACCAACACTCACATTTGTCTTAAAGTAATAATATTCCCATATTGTTAACCGACAATTGACATATTTAGAATAATAAAATTATTCAAGGATTAAACATGCAAATATAAGATAACAATTATTATATGTATGAATAACAAATACCACGTATCTTCATTCATCAAAAAGTAAAAATTGTCTTACAATCTCAATTATATAAATACTAATAAAAAAGATATGCATAAGACTAATTAGTAAGTTAAAGTCTAATGTTTCCAACATTCTCAACTCTTTCTTTACAAGACAGCTAAATAGTCATCTGAGTAAACTTTCCGAATACTTGTTTCAAATTCACAAATTTGTGAATGATTTGAATGATATGATGAGTGGCGTATGTATATTTGCATACTGTTGCAAGTATCATAGTATAGAAATGTGATAGTACCTTTTATGAGGTATTTGAAGTCACCAACGTACTTATCTCAGACAGTCATCTTTATAGTTTCTTAAAATGTAAAGTATCCTCATTCTTTAATGTGTATTGCAACAATGATCTTAGCTGGGCATAACTAGTTAGCTGATTTATCATAAATGATGAAATCCTACTTTAACTACGATTGATTATCCTCTAGCATCAGTGTACACAAACATCACTATGCCTTATATAATTCGTAAACGTTTGTTTTAACAGTCTTCTAAACACTCTCAATTAGATACTGTTGTTGTTAGCTCATGATGAATACTTAGTTAAAAACACAAGGTTTTCATCCATATAATAAATTATCTCAAGTGAAATATACCATTTAAGACTTTCTTCAATTATATATTGCAATGTGTTGGACTTAATCACTGCTTATGTTTATTTCAATAAACATTTATTTCAAGGTCATTTGTTTTATTTCCTAAATTCTCAAGTGAAGTTTCATTCCAATCTCAAGGATTAACACCTAGCTTTTATGGAATGATGCTTTTAATATGTTACACAACATATGAATTTTAAAGAAAAACATAGTGCTCCCACTTGATGTCAGGTATACTCATGAATCATCTTAATTTAATCAAAAATCATATTGTCATTAAACTTAAGATCTCGGCTCCTTGATGCATGATCTAATCCATATTTGGATTCTTTTATCTTGTATACTTTATAAAGATTATATGGACTCTTAAATCTTTTGATTACACACCGTCCTCGCAAAGGTAATCATAAAGGAAAGAGTTATAAAACTTAATTGCCATATTTCAAATATAGACTCATAACCCTTTTGATTACGCACCGTCCTCGCAAAGGTAATCATAAAAGAAAGAGTTATAAAAGTTAATTTTCATATTCCATATTTAAGAAAACATGTATGACAATTAATTATCTTTATATAATTAATGCATCTAGAAAAGAAAATTTAATCACAGTGAATTGCTTGAGTGAGATTAAAAACTCTTATCATTAGTCAGGCATTTAATATGTAAACAATTTTGCCCTTATGAGTCTTTCTCCAAAAGAAACTCATTCTAACCTCTCAGTTTAATTGTTTAGTTAAAAATCAATCAAGCTCAACACATTGATTGTTTTTAAGGACTGCATCTTTTCATTCATAGTTCTAAGATATTTATCAGATTCAAGATGTGATAATTCATCTTATTATTTAGCAGGCTTACTATGACCCTCTAACTTATATTCATCAGCATTGATATTAAAATATCACTCCATTGATGAGGCATCTTTGCGGATTTATAACATCAGCAAATGATTTTAAAAGGTATGTATTTTGTTCTTGAATGTCTTCAAGATTTATAGATGCTCCCATTTACTTTTGTAAGTACAGATAATTCTCTAAATACTAAGTATTTAAGCAACATTAAATTGTTCTTAATTGGGAAACACAAAACACATTTAACAGTTCTCATCTCTAGCTTATTAATATTATGCTTCATAAGATTATAACAAATTTTAGGACATTAATCAAGACATAATGAGATTCATCCCAATCGATAAATAGATAATGTCTTGAATACCTTCTATGTTGGAACTATATCCATGACATACGCAAATTTCTAACCTTGATAGATTTTGGAGGTAGAGCAATTAAAGTTATCAGAAATCAAACGATATGAATATAGTTTGTTTCAACACATTAGACATACCATAATAATGTGGTATTCTATGAGTATTGGAATTATGAGACTACATCAGAATTCTTTAGATAACTTAATTCTCATTAGCTCAAATACTTGCCAACTGGGTCGAGCCAAATTGAATACAAAGTAATTTAAAACCAAGTGCATGCTATAACGTATATTTATTTGAATAGTACAATAACTCTATGTTCATGTGTTTTAAGAAAACAGAACATGTCAAGTATACGTTACAAGTCTTTGAATAATTCAAGGACGTCATGTTTATGTGTTAACAAGAAGACACAACAATTTTCTACTTACTTTATTTATGAGTCATTGATAAATTCAAGGACTTTATATTTATGTCTTAACCAGAAAACAAAATTACAGTAACTAAAGTAGTTATGAACGCAACCTTTTGAGTTCAATAGTAATTTCAAGTTAATTTCATACTTCATAATTATGATTATCTTATTAACGATAATTATATTGACTAAAGTATGTAGTCAAAATGTTGAAGTAGCTTTACATTATATCTTGACATTTAAATGTAATAGGGCAATAAAACATCTTGTGTGTTTAAGTCCTAGTGGAATTATTAGCTTTTTTACCTTGCGGTCAAGAGAAACCAATAATCATATTGTTATATGTTGTTCTTGCACACACTTAAGATTTCTCCCACTTGTGTACGGGACAACATGATCTAAAGTAGACAAACTGTACAACAAGCGCTCGATTATATAAACAATATGATAGTGTCATAGATATTACCAGTAGATTTTGAACCATAACATTTAATAAGGAATTGTGGATTATTATTCAATATATAACGTTTCAGAAAGCAACATCAGAAAGGCAACATGTTATCTTATAAAATAAAATGCAATCTTCCTTTAAACAATGGTTGTTCATATTCGAAAAGTAATAAATTATTTCAAAGCAAGATAGAAATAATATGGGCAACTAACAAGGAAATAAATCTTACAGCTCCCGCAGATTTTGACAACATTACATGAATGTCTTTTCAGTAATAAAACGCAAAGCTCCCACTAGATTTGTCAACACTGAAAGTGTTACATCACTAGTAGAAGGCAAATAACGATTTATTTACTTTCCTACTCTCTTAGAATGCCTACAAGTAGCAGTGTACTTAGGTATTGAACAACGTATATGAAGTTCTACTTATGTAGATGATAGACTAGCCGTCCATGCATTCATTAACTTGAACTTTTAGCATGCAATTCCTTCTTAATCGGTCTGCCTAGCCACAAGGGTGTTTAGCACTATAAGGTATGAATCGAGTCCAAGAAAAATACCTATAAGACCTGCTAGCAATTTTCTTTACTCGTTGCGGTTTAAACTCATACATCGTAACAAGTGCAAGATGTTATTATTTTGGTAGCTATAGACAAAATGTTCTCTAGTTACACAAAATGTTTTTATCTTTCAATGATTTTAGGACTGGAAAAGGGTAATGAAAGATTGAAAGTGAGTTTAAATATAATTGAGAAAAAAATTCAATTATAACCCTATCTTATTCTTGTCAACCAATGAGAAGAGATAGGAGTAAGTCTCACTCTTTCTTACCAGGAAAAGAGACTATGTTTGTCTTTTTAAGAAAAAAAACTTTCGTTTATGAATTATGTTGCAATAACACAATTAATCAGAACATAGAAAGTTCAATTTAGTATTTTCAATAATTAAATTCTTTAAAGAATTAACTACCCAATTAATTACTAATAAGACTAAGTTTCAACTTGACCTCCCACTTATTACAAAATGTCTGACCAACGTGTAAACAAGTAGGGCAAGAGGTAAGGGGCGTGCGTTAATTGCATTGTAAATACAACTCTTAGTTTTATGAGACACATAACATTAGTAACTCATATAGTAATGTTATATACATGTTTTGTCTCATCTTATGCCTCGGGTCCGAGGTCTGACCAGGTAACTCGATTTAAGTCCACGAAAAAAGAACTTGCAAAAATTGACATAGATATGACCTATAGAAAAAATTTGTCATGAGTTAGAAAGGTCTTGAGGTCCGATCAGATAGGTCAATCCAAGTGCACGTGTTCTTAGTTTGGTTGGCATAGACTTAAAATTTCACATATGGGTATACACATAAGTTTTATAGAAACATGTGTCAAAAACGTATACAAAAAAGCATGCAAAACATTTTTGTAACACAAGTTAAAAAAAACATTTTGTTAACTTAGTTTTTAGATGTGCTAATATTGCGGGTAAACATTAAAAATTGATCAAACCCTATATTGTACTCAAATGTAGGATAAGAACATATCCGGTTTTGGTAAAATTTTATTTATAGTAGGAAAAACGAAAATAGTGTGATGAAAATCTATTTTTTGCCTTTGGTGACCGCAGAGATTAGTTTATAAAAAAGTGTCCATCAAATTTCTTAAAATTTTAAGGGCCGCATGTTGGTTTGCGATTAGGTTTAGGATTCTTTGGATTTGAGTATGGATTTAAATTTGGATTTGAATTTATAGATTTTGAGAATTGATATAGAAGAAGAGAAAAATAATAATTTAAGAAAATATTTATAAATTAAAAAATAGTAAATTTAAATTTTAAAATACATCTCGTGTAACAATCGTCTGTTCATATTCAGGGGCATTTTCTACGACGTCCATTTTATTTCACTAATTATTTTTTAGTCCTCAGTACTCGCGTTTTGCTTTAATTTTACTCGTTACGTTTAAATCGAGTGAAAGCTAAAAAATTATCAAATCAACCTAAAAAAACGCGGTCATCAATACAATTAAATGTTTACTACAAGCAAGTGTTTAGATAATTCATTTTAGAGGATCCATTATTGAACTTACACATTTTATCTTTTATTGTTACGTAAAGTTGATCTACGTTTGGTTGTAAATACGATTTAGCATTCAACGGAACCACCAAAACTATTTACGCTTCAACAAATACTCATTTTAATACCTAATGACTCCAAATCTTTTATAAAACTTCACACTATGTTATTCATGTTATTTTGGCCCGAATTTTTTCATATGCGTAAACCAACCTGACATACACTTTACAAGTTATCACATCTACATTTAAATCTATGCATCATAATATCTTCAAGTAATGCCTAGAAATTCAACCATAAAAAAACTCCTAAGATATCAAAGACCAACTATTAACCTCCCCCCCCGGCCCCCAACCCACCTTAAGTTTTGGATTGCAAATGTAGTCCCTAAGGGAATAGGAACTCAACAAACCACAGCAACAAAATTGTTGATAAAATAATGCCTTAACAACAATATCTAAATATTTTATCAACATCTTAACGTTTTGATAATACAAAATATACAAACATTCAATGTAAAATAAACGTAAAACAAGTACTTAGTAGTAAAATTTTTTATTTTCAAAAATCTATATCCACTTCAAGGTATGAAAAAATAAATGCCTAATGCATTCTATGCATCAATGGGAAATTATTTTATTCAACCTCACACATTATAAAAAAATGTTGTATAATATTTTTTATAAACATTACAAAACAATTATCTGACCAAATCAAAGAACTGTTTTTTAGTCATAATAAACAATTGGCAAATTAATAAATTTTTGGACCTAAAAACGGCTAGACACAAGGTTTCCCAGAAAATTCTCCAACACAAAAGGAAAACAAAATAGGGATCGCCCAGCTAAGGCGGCCCCTTCTAATTTTAAGGAGAACCAGTTACCTAGTTTTAAGGAGGGAAACCGCCCAATAGAACTGACGCTCCTCCGGTTTGTCATAAATTAAATACGTGACTTTTCCTTTGCTGATTATTCTCAACCTTTTACACTCATTTTTTTTCTGCTCAAAACACCCACAGTATCCTCTCTAAAATCCGTTGGATACATTAAATCATAAAGGCTTTGTTTCACAAGTGAAATCCAAGCTTAAAAGACCTCAAGTGTAAGAGAAAAAATTAACTTTTTCCAATCATCCAAAGGAAGAAGTATTATAGCAAACCTTAGTGTGTATTGCAACCATTGTTGCATCATATACACATATTTGATAAATCAATTGTAAACTTGTAATTTGATGTGTAGTAGCTAAGATCATGGCGATCTTTATTTAAATAGTAGTATATGATCTGTGTAGGTGATCCTTTACCCAGTAGTGATAATATTGTGATATAAGTGGTGCGGTGAATAAGCGTCTTGACAGATTTGTGAGAAAGTCTTTCCGAAGTTGTGAAGAAAGTCCGTGAAGTTTCGTGAAGCCAGTGAAGCCAGTAAGTGAACGGTCTTGGTTTGTTGATAGAATTGGTGTCTACTTAAGATTAGAAACTCACATTTAGCTTTAGTGTCTAAAATCGTGTAAGCAACGTTTGTCTGTAACGGTTTTTTCTCCCCGCCATAAGAAGAGAGCTTGTTGACATGTGAAGAAAACTCTCGAGTATTGGTGACTCGGTAAAGATGGAAGTACGGACGTGCGAAGAGGTGCGTTTAATCATTACCGAACCACTTATAAATTCTCTGAGCGTTGTAGGTTTGAATTTTACTATACTCTTATCCTCTTGTTCTTGCATTATTTTCTCATTTATCCTGATTAATTGAGTTATAGATAAGTATATAGTGTTTATATTGCGCCAAACGTGTTAATTCACATAATAATTCGAATCTACAAAGTTCTTTACAACAACACTTCTTAAAACTTTAAATTTAAAAAAGCATGAAACTATTTCAACCCGACAATTCTATATTTTCCACCAATTGGCATCAAGAGCCCCGTCTCCAACACACATGAGAATTTTAAAAATAAATTGTAAATTTTAAAAACTTAATCGATTCCTATAACATTTTTCGGAAAAATATCTAGATATGGCAATATCTAATTGACAAAGACCACCACTATATGAAAGTGATGGATTTTAATTGAATGAAAAAATACTTTTCGAAAACATAAAGTGAAAGGTTCAATAATCTAGATCTTTGGCATGTTATACTGATGGGTGATTTTCCTCTTATTCAAAATAATAACCCTGAAACCTAAAAAGGAAGAAGTTGTACATTTTCATAAACAAAACGATGATCTTTAAAAAGAAAACTTGGCAAAAAATAATAGAAGGATAAAAAGGTATTATATTAATGCTTTTGCCACGAGTAAAGAATACGAAAATAAATTTTTATGTGTCCACACCCGCAAAAGAAATATTGGGATATTTATATTAATAACCTTATCAAGGTACATAAATCCAAGACAAAACTAACACAAATAGATCATCTTGTTCCACCAATATGAACAATTTACGAATTACCAAAAGAGGAATCAATAGACATGAGATGGCCTTTGCTAAGAAGAGGAATCAATAGATAATGCCTTTGCTAAATTTAACACTATTATTACTAGTCTAAAAGCAATTAATGAAGGTTTTTCTAGCAAGAATTATGTTAGGAAATTTCTTAGGGCATTACATCCTAAATGGCGCGCAAAAGTCACGACGATCGAAGAATCAAAGAATATAACAACTCTATCACTTGACGAACTCATTGGAAATTTGAAGGTTTATAAAGAAGTCCTTAAGAAAGATTCCGAAACCGTCAAAAGCAAAAGAGAACAAAGTAGATCTATTGCCTTGAAAGCTATAAAAGAATCTAGTGATGATGATAGCTTAACCTCTGATAGTGAAGATAAAGAATACGCCATGGCCGTAAGAGACTTCAAGAAATTCTTCAAAAGACGAGGACGATTCGTAAGACAACCACATGAAGAAAGAAAATCATTCCAAAGAAATAAAGACGAAAAAAATGGCAAAGGCGAAAGAAAATGCTTTAAGTTTGGAGATCCAAATCATCTCATCGGAGAATGTCCGAAACAATCAAAATATCAAAATCAAAAGGCGTTTGTTGGAGGATTTTAGAGTGATAGCGATGAAGATGAAGAGGAAAGGACAAAGGACGAAAAGTGTCTTATGGCTAAAGCTTCAAATGAGGTACTTTCCGAAACCGAATATTTTAGTGATGACCAATCATCATTAAACGAAAATGACTTAGATAGTGAATATAGTAGACTGTGCAAAATAGGACTAAAAGTCATGGCTAAAAATAAAACTATAAAACAAGCTAAAATAGAATTAGAGAATGAAGCACTAGAATTAAAAGATAAATTATCTAGGTTAGAAAAAGTTAAGGAAGTAAATAAAGAATGCAAATTATGTCAAGACCTTAAGTTTAAAAATGAGAAGCTTAGAAAAAAAATATCTAGGCTAAATCATTTTAATGATAGTAGTCACTCACTTAAGAAAATAATAAGTTCTGAAAAATCTTCCGGAGATAAATCCGGTTTAGGATTTAATTTTACCAAAGGGTCACCTAGCGAAACCAAACAAGTAAATTTTGTAAGAGCTCAAGAAGTCGAGTCGAAAGAAAAATTGATAGAATCAAACCCAAACTCAAAACCAAAATTTATACTTATAAACAATACTAAAATTTCTATTGCAAGTGATGATGAGGTAAAACGTTTTTACAAACCTTCCTTAAAACCCGGAGTCGGATGTACTAAACCCACAATGAGGTCTAAAACACCTCCTCTGAGAAGAAAGGAAAACTCTCATCCTCGTTCCAAAACACCTCAACCTAGGAGAGACCAAGGTAGACCAAATTACTCTAACACTAATCACACAATGTGGAATCATCCACACCAACCAAGCTTTACTCAATGTGGAAGATGTTCACCGTGCATGTGTCCGAATCAAATGCAAAACATGTTCGGAAACAATAACTTCGGACCCATGAAACGATGGGGACCAAATGGCTAAATCATCATATCTTCCGAGGTTAATCATCTACAAGCATCATTTGGCTTTCTTCAAACAATTGAAGAACTCACATAGGATTTCCATAAATCTGCAAAGCTTGCTACCTTGAAGATTTTAAAGTAATTTCTCTTAAAGGTTAAGGTATGTCTCACTCTCTGATTACGTAAATTATAGATTGGTATATGATATACTTAGTATTAGTGATAGATAGGAAATATGGTAGTCTTTAGAAATGCCATTTGTTAGCTTTCTAGTTTTTAAAATAAATTGTTCATTAGGAACCATTCTTTCACATAGATTATTCATGAACCACTAAAATGGAAATCTTCTATGGCTACGAACTCACGTAGAAGAAGAAAAATGAATTAGTTGATAATAATTAACATAAAAGTAGGATTAGTTTTGCATCGGAAAAGTCTTAAACCACTATAGATGAAACAAACTCCCTTCCACCTCGACGCTTGCCTCAACTACGTCTATCTAAATTGCCTTGTTGAAATCTCAACTCCATTCCAATCTCTAATCATTCACAATATCTACTATTTCCCATTTCAAAACGTATTAATTAATTTTTTGTTCAAAAAAAATTAATTCATCATGTTTGCAAGAAATTTAGTCATCAAGTCATCTTGTGTATTGACATCCTAATTATCTCGTCCGAGAGTCAAGGAAACTTTTTAATTAAAAAAAGAGTTAATTAAAAATTATCAATATTCATTCTCACAAAACTAGCCAAAATCGAAAAGAAAAAAAATTCTCAGGTGGCGGCCCCCTTAATTTTAAGGGGACCGGCCGTGTAAAAAGGGCGGCCCCCTTAATTAATTAAGGGGACCGCCTATCTGCAAAATCAAACACCCTATATGATATACTTTGTATTAGTGATAATTAGGAAATATGGTAGTCACTAGAAATGTCATTAGTTGGCTTTCTAGTTTTAAAAGAATTTGTTCATTAGGAACCATTCTTTCACATGGATTATCCATAAACCACTATGAAATGGAAATCTTCTATGGCCACAAACTTACGTAGACGAAGAAAAGTGAGTTAGTGGATAATAATTAACATAGAAATAGGATTTTGCATCGATAAAATCTTAAACCACTATGGATGAAACAAACTCCCTTCCACCTCGACGCTCGCCTCAACTACGTCTATCAAAATCACCTTGTTGAAGTATCAACTCTATCTCTCATCTACCACAATATCTACACGTTCCCATTTCAAAACGCATTAATTAATTTTTTTTTGGAGAAATTAATTTATCATGTTCGTAAAAAGTCTAGTCACCAAATCATCTTTTATATTAACATCTTGATTATCTCGTCCAAAATAGCCAAAGAAACTTTTTAATTAAACAAAGAGTTAATTAAAAATTGTCAATATTCATTCTCACAAAAACTGGCCAAAAATCAAAGAAATTTTTTTTTCCTCAGAGGGCAGCCCCCTTAAAATTAAGGGGACTATCCGTGTAAAATGGGCGGCCCCCTTAATTAATTAAGGGGACCGCCTATCTGGAAAACAAACACCCCCTTACAAACAAATCTTTATGCCAAATACATCATTTTTTCATTTCTCGCTTCTCCTACCCACTGTGAACGAACACCATAACCAAAAACCTATAAAAACCAATCTTCATATCGCCTAATTAACCAAAATTCGCAAGGGGCTTTCACTAACAAGACAATCAACAACATCTATTGTAAGTTTTCCATCATTCTTTTCATTTGATTTCATCCAATTTTGCTCTTAATCAAAATTGGGTGTTCTTCATTATTTTCATACTTTTTATTTTGGTCTAGGAATTCCATAACTACAATGATACCCGTAGTCATAGGAACACTACAACCTTGATAGGATTGAATCAAAACACTTATTGAGTCAAAATTTTAAGAACATGTATACGTATGAACATATGGCCGAATTTTTGCATTTATGCATTTCTAACTTACACATTGTTGATCAATGCCTAAAACATGTTAAAAACAATCAAGGATGAATTATCTAAACATATACACATCTTTCAAATCAATGAGTAAAATTTTATAAAAATTAAAGGGGTGTTTGGTTCGTTTCTTAGGATCAATTTTTAGAGTCAAAATGACCATCACTATAGTTTTGTCACTTGTATAAACACGTAACAAACTTGTATGAGTTGTCAAGATATATAATTCATATATATATTGATATATCTTATAAATGATATAAAATAAAGGGGCGTTTGGCTTAACATTTCAAAACATAGTATTGCGCACTATTTAACTCTTGTCAAGTCAAAAATAATAAACTTATACTTGTCAAAACAAAATATACACTTAACGCAAAATTTTCAACAAACTTAGAACAAATTTTGCATTAATAAGGGAGTGTTTGGGTTATTGTCTTGATGTTGAAATATATAACTAATATATACTCTTCGACATCCTAGTTTAAGTCAAAAATAAATTAAGGAACATATGGATCACTTTTTAGGTTTTTACTTTTAGATTCGAAGTAATTCTTGTCCCACATTTGTCGAAACTTTATTTTTTTTATTATATTTTTTTACATCTTATGTTGTTGATAACTTGTTTAGGTGACAAAATGCCGAAAGCTACTACCACCGATATATCTCTCGCTAAATCCTACATCCCAAAAGTGTCCAAAATTCCCGGCATCTCCCCTACCATTGCCCAATTCTATAAACCTGTTGAAAACCGCAACATTCACGAAGGTCATGTTGTTGATCAAGCCTACTACAAATCTAACAACATCGAGCGTCTCTTTACGAACATTCGCTTTAATTGTCTCTTTCAAATCAACAAACCGATTGTTCCAAGATTTATTCTAGACTTCTATAGTCAAGTCACGGTACAAACCGATGAATATGGCTATCTTGTTATCTCTTTTATGATTCAACACGAATTCATAACTCTTACTCTCGCTCAATTCGGTCAAATCCTCAAAATTCCATACAATGGTCAAGCCGTTTTTACAAACGAATGGGACCTTGCATCCCTTGAGTATTCTCAAGAAACCGAGGGACCATATTGCACTGAACTTCCTACTCCCGATGACATTCGTCGACTTCTTGAATTGGAACGTGTCGTGGTAGACCGTACCATCAAAAGTCAAACGGTCTCTCTCAATCCAAATCAAATTCTCACCAAAGAATTAAGCCCCGACATGAAGCAATGGGAAGAACTCATTCGAGAGAATGTGTTCAGACTAGGAGGACATCGGGACCATCTCCCCGCTAATCTTGCTCACATGTTGTATTGTGTTGTTGCCGAGGAACAATACAATCTTGCTTATTTCTTCATCAAAAGAATCCAATGTGCTGAAGATACTTCAACCGCAAATCTTCCGTATGGCATGTTTCTTACTCATCTTTATCGACACGTCATGGAAACATATCCTCATCTTGATAATGGCATCTATAACATTGTTGAGAGAGTCATACGACCTCTTTCCCTAAAACAAACTCGACGACCTAGAAGTGATCGTGGCAAGGCGCGTTATTTCGTCTCCTCTTTGTCCTCTCATCATCAAGGCACGTCATCTCATCAACATGATGATGATGACAATGTCAAAACTTCTCGAGCAAGTACTCCATCTCCTACCACTTATCTTAACTCCCTCAATCCACTCAACTACCAAAACTACTATATGCCTTCCGCTTCCGAACAAACCGATGAAACTCTCTTTGAACGACAAACCACCTTGCTCAACCAAACGCAACAAATGCATAAGGAGATGCACGGAGGGTTCAAGTCATTTGGAAAGGCACTAAAAGGAGTGTTTAGCAAGAAGAAGAAGTGAAGAGATAGGAGTGAAGTAAGCTAGATGTCTAAATGTAGTTTGAAACAATTTTTAACTTAATTATGTGTATGTTCTTAATAACTTGTGTGGTGATTATCTGATGTATTCGGAAAGACTTATGTGTTAGTTATTTTTAGGTACTTGTTTGCTATGATGACTTAAACCTTTAGTTGTTTTATTTAATCAACTACTTATGCTACTTTGGTTTCATGACTTGATATGTTTATTACATGCTATATGATTAAATGTGCTCATACAACTTAACTACAAATAAACCACTAAAACAGAAATTCTCTCATAAAAAATTCTGAGAAAAATCATTTTTTTTGTGAAAGATGAAAGACAACAGAGGGTGGCCCCCTTAATTCATAATGGGTGGCCCCTTATCTTTAAAGGGACCTCCCCCTAATTAAAGGGACTGCTCTAGTAAATCATGGGTAAAACATTATTTTTCATGCTTTTTGACCCTCTTTTACCTAGTCTCGGCTATCTTTGCCCAGAATGCTCGAACACAATTTGGAACAACCTAAACTAGTTCAAATTCATTCCTTTTTCAATCCATTCTCTTCTCATAAATCCCTTCCAAATGATCATCACTAACACATCATCAACCAAATCATACACTAACCACTATCAACATCCATGGCATCCACTAGAGCTTCCATTTCCAAAGCCTCCAAGAGACCAAAAATCAACATCATACCACCAAAACAATTATTTGTGGATTTAACCCAAGATGACATAAAAACTCCATCACCTAAACTTCAACTCTCATCAATAGTGCTCCTAATGCACCTTCTAAAACACCATCAATCAAAGATACTTCTTCATCCTCAATTGACTACATACCCAAATCACCAACCTCATCAACATCACTTTCACCCAATGGTTACTTAAATCCACCAACATCTCCTCCTCCAAGAGTTTCTCCACTACCTCCAACTCAAGAAAATGCATCAATAGACATCACTCTCACCCTTTTACCAATTACCCCACTTGATGTCCAATTTAATACTCCATCACATTCACTACCTATTGTTGGTCATCCCATTCCTTGGAACCTTCTTGAGGCACATGGAGATTCATACTCCATCACTCTCATATTTGGATTATGAGATGAACTCTAATATATGTTTTCATATATTGAACACATGCTCTCACAACCACCAACAACCATCATCCCACCACCTCCACCATCTTC
>BQNB010029018.1:15991-56115 GCA_026074375.1 Tanacetum coccineum
ATCTGTTGTGTCAGTCCCTTCATTCTGATGATGTGGAAGATTTTTGGAGAACACAAGATGAATGGGTTGTGAGCAGCTGGAAGTTGTATCCCAGGAGCTCTGTTCATGTCTTGGACTTAACAAATAGGAAAACTGTGTATATGTTTGTGGGAAATGTCTATCCTATCCGGGCTACACTACTTGAACGAATGTTACGCCACAGGCTCATAGTTCCACCCTCATACTGTCGGGATGTTGTTGTTGTTGGGAGTGTTATTCAGACAGTTCAAGCTGGCTTACGAGAATCCTATGAGTGTCTTGCATCTGCTCCTCTGTAAGTTTGTATCTTCGTTAGTGTTTGTTTTCCATATTTAAAAAAAAAAATTTAAAAAAAATAAAAAAAATAAAAAAATAAAAAAATATATATATGTGTATTCTTAGTTTTCTATTACTTTAGATACCTTTTTGTAGTATAGTGTTGTATATCTTTGGTGTTAGTGCTTGCACTGCACGACAAATGGTTTTCAGCTCACCATGGCTAACAGCCAAGAAAGATTCTGGCTCACCATTGCAAACGGCTTTGGTGTGTAACTCAAATCCGTTGATAGCTGTAAGGGTTTGCTAAAAATCCTATGGCCTTCACTCACCATGTTCCTGTAACAAAGAGTGGCTAGTCCAAGAGGGTACGGCTCTTGGTAAAGACCTTCTCAAATCCGTTGATGGTTGCCAGGTTACCCAAAACTGGATGGTTATCACTTTCCATATTCTATGGATGAAAAGTGGCTAGTCCATAGCAAACGGCTCATGGTAAAGACCTTCTCAAATCCGTTGATAGTTGACAATTTACTCAAAATTGTATGGTTATCGACTCACCATGTTTCATGTACAAAGAGTTGACATGGTTATCAATCCACCATGGAATTTACCTTTTCTAGGTGCCAAAGGATTGACTAGCCCTGAGCAAACGGCTACAGGTAAAGGCATATCAAATCCGTTGATGGCTGTAATGGTTTGCCAAAAACCATATGGTATTCAACTCACCATTGTTTCAAGTACTGAGAGTTGAAATGGTTCTCAGTTGACCATGGACCTACACCTTTCTGGTGGCCAAAGAACTGACTACTCCAGAGTTAATGGCTAACTGGTAAAGAGACATCAAATCCATTTACATTTTTCAATGATTCACCTCTCACAGGAGTTAACACACCTGGAAGTGATGAGAATAGACTGAAATTTTATGTTTTGATGTACATACTTGTCCATGTTGCTGTTGCTCCAAAGACTGGAAGTTGCTGCTTAGAGATGTTGCTGCCTCATTTGATTCTGCTGTTCATCGAGTTCATGCTGTTTCATTTGATGCTGCTGTGGCTTCTCTAGTTTCTGCTGCTTGTGTTGCTGCTGCTGCTTACTTTGTTCCTGCTGCTCTTCAATCCTCTTGCTTCGAGAAGATCTATCTAGAAACTTGGAATTAACAGAGTCAACACCAAGTTTAGGGGAGGATTGTTGGGACAAATTACAAACGACTAAGTGTCGTTTCTGCTGTTAGAGATGTTCGTTTCTGCTGATAGCATTAAGTCGTTCCTGCTGATAGTTCAAGTAACATTCCTGCTGATTATGTTTCTGCTGGTCATGTTCTCATTCCTGCTGACAGAGATAGAATCTGCTGATTGTTACTTATAGACGTAATTAATGTAATTAAGGAGTTATAGTTATATTCTAGTATTATTTCATTAATATAGGAGTGAGATAAATTAGGAAGAGATTGAAATTGATGTATATCTCTTACGAGATTTTAGTTTTCTTGTTGACCAATTTAGGGTTTCTTCTCTATAAAAGAAACCTTTAGCATTAGGGATTGGTATCGATTGCAAATTAGAAAAAAAACTATTTATTATCAATAGAAAGATCCATAGAGGATCGTTGTTCATATAGTTGTTCTTCTTTATTGAATTGTTTAGTTTCCGCCTAAACATTTGCTAGAGTCTCTCACGTATGTGCTTGTGATTACATAAGTACTATACAACCACAAAGGCTAGAAGATCTATCTAGTATAAGATCCTAACAACTAGTTATGAACCATGTGATCTTATGTTATTTGAAGTTTACATCTTCAATGTTTAATGAATTACTTCTAAGTTTACTCTTTGTTTAAGTTTGGTGACTTAGCATGATATTTGAATGTTGCAGTTTACATGTACTAGTTACATGAACCTAGCTGACTTTTCCCCTTTTACCAGGTACTTATGGCTTACATGAACCAAATACTTATGGCTTAACATGTTGGAAATTGATAAAAGGATATCATTCATTCCTAATTATGCCTTAACATCTTGAAAATTAGGCATAATAGTCACTGTTACATTAACAAACATCCTATCATTAAGTTCAAAGTGCATAACACCTAGTTAATAAAGTCTTCCAATCATAAAGTTTTAACCACAACAGAAACATACAAAAGAAGTTAATTTTACAAAGTAAGTACATAGCATCATCATTCTAAATTAAGGGAATTTAAGCTTGTTGAACCAATTTCATGCACCTTCTTGGCCAATTGTTTCTTCAAAATCCTTTCACTCCTGAGCCTTGGTATGATAAAGTTCAATATCCTTCTTGCTCTACCTGCATGTGGCTCTTGTTCTGCAGCTTGTGGCTCTTGTTCTGCAACTTGATGGTTTTGGCTGTTTTAAGTTGAGGCAAATGCAGTATCTGAGAAGTGATGAGTCTCTTGAGTGGCTACAAAGGAGTCATTAGTTGCATTTTGGTTAGTTTCTTATGCAACTTCTGAGTTGTTAATAGGATCAGATTTATTATCATTTTCTCCCAATCCAAACCATCTACCTAAATTACTAAATCTTCAAGTTGGTATAGACCCTCTTCTGTATCTTGCCCCCTCTCTTAATAGTTGTTTTAACCCTTCTACCTCTTCTCACACCAAACTGACCACAACCCCTAACATCACTAGATCCCCCATCATCAAAATAGCCAGAACCTCCAACATCATTCTTTCTTGACTTTCCTTTCTTACATGTTGGTTTGGGTGGTAAAACAACATTTGTATTTTTACAACCCTTTTTATTATGTCCTTTTTGTTGATAATTTATACAAGTCATAGTAACACCAGCCTTAGTATAACAACTCAGAATTTTCATCAACCTATTTTACTATGATCACAATTATACGGGGAAATTTTTCGCTTTATTACATTACTTGCATTGTCAATATCTCAGTATACAAAGTAACTTGCATAACTAAAGTAGACGAGCTTACGCAACCTATCTATGGCAATACTGTCTTCATATATGTCAAGCAAATATCATAACATGTCAAGTCAATATCATCATATCCTTTTTACCAAGTACATTATTCCTATAATGTACCATTCGCAACATTATATCAAAACGGGCTTTAAACCGTTATCGTATACCTCTAAACCCTAAATTCTATGAAGGGTTAATATCTAAAGTGAATATACAAGCTACTAAAGCTTATATACAAGTAATATAATATCTCATTTGAAATATAAACTCCCTACAAGTCAAGTATAGGTTTTCAAAGCATAATGTACAAGTCATTAATGCATGATATCTAAAATAGCCGTTTTAACTTCGTTTTCCTAAAGAATCTTGTACAATCCATCAAGTACAAGTTACAAGCAAATCATACACTTCATTTACAATCCATATTCATCCTCATTTCATGAAATTATAAGAAATCCAAGTCAGAAACCCTAAAACCAAGCTAGTTTCTAAACCATGACCCGTTTCTTCGTTTTTATCCATTGTAAACCTAAACCAATACTCAAATAAGTTGTAATAACATTAATTACAACATTTTCAACCACATTACATCATCATTTCACCATATTAACAACAGTATATAAGAAATAAATCTAGAAAACCCTAATTGTGCTCTAATTAGAACTTTTAACTCGTTTACTCGTTTTCACCTATTTTATATCCAAATCATCTATGGATTTTTGCTAATAACACTTAATATAATCCTTGTGAACATTTATCTATCATTAAATTGGCAATGTACAAGAATTAGAAGCCTAGAAAACCCTAATAAATTCAATGCAAGCCCTAAATAGACCTGCGGCTTAATCATTCCATTTTGACCCATTTTAGCTTAAACCACCAATCAAATTTCATTAATGATCTTAAAACTCGATCCACAAACCAACTACTGAAGTAAACATTAATATAACAAGTCCTATGATCCATTACTATCATTAATAGCAAATGACACTCGAAATTAAAACTATGAGAGTCAAAGATACCCTTAACGAAGCTATGTGAAACCCTATGCGACATTAATTTATTCAATTTCGTCCCGTTTTTTAAAACTTAAACCACTTGCTAACTTTAGTTTAATACTTCTTATTACAGACCTTAGGAACATATATCAACCATCCTTAATCATTATACACGAAATTCAAGCAATAAAGCTTGTGAAAACCCTTTTCGAGCTCAAAACTAACCCGCACCCTTTCTTTACCTTCTTTGACCCATTTAAGACCCATCCATGTGCAAGATACTTACATAAAATCCTTCTAGAAACCCTTAAGCAGCTTACCCACCTGCTTAGACCTTTCCATGGCCAAAATCAAAGCCACATGAGTCTCTTTTTAGCCACAACAGCCGTAACACCACTAACACCTTCCACACCATCACTTTAGCTTCTTAGACCTCCACAACTCCTTCTATAGCCTCAACACATCATGTAGTAGCTTGTAAAAAAGTGTCTCACATCAGAATCATAAGCTTCCTTAACCTCCTTGGTCTCAAACTAGTTTTAAAATTAGGGACCTCCTATGTCCTTCATCCATATTTGAACCAAGACTCTCTTATCTATAACCTAAGTGAGCAACCTTTCTCTGCTCCTTATCATCTTAGGATTATCTAAGAAGATCATTCAAGAAAATATTTGAAGATTTGAAGCCCCGGGAATAAGATACAAGGCGTACGAGTGGAAATACTACCCACTAATGACCAGTTACCATCCCATTTTTGCTCCTTTGAAGCTTCAAACCCAGGTTCTAGATGTTTTCTTACTTCTGCTCATACACTCTTATATATGTTCATATGATTGTATTTATACTCTTTTTTAAGTTTCATAAACATCTATTCTTGCTCATTTCCATTTTTGATCCAAAAACCGTACACTTGTGAAACCCTATTTCGCTGTTTTTCTTCTAAAACTAAATGTTTGTATAGTTAAATGTTGTTATAATCTATTCCTTTCATGCTTAAATATTAGTAAAATAAAACCTTTATTGATTATTGAAGGAATTTGAACTTAAAACCCGCGCATTTACGTTTTAAAACCCTAATTGACCCGTTTGTTCCTAGCCTTTATCGAATCGTTATTTTAAAATTTGACGTTGCGGTTATAATCTTCATGATTTTGTTTATTATAACTTATAAATATCTTTTGTAAATGTTAACATTAGCTTGCGTGGCAATCTTGGACATGTTTGGTATTTATAATCCATGCAAGGTGTATATATTCGTAAAACTTTCTGAATTAATTGAAAATAGAAGAGGCTGAATATGTCATTTTTTCAAAGTTTTAAACCATAAGGGTTATTATGTCACTTTTTCTATAGTTGTGCAAGGTTTACTTGGTATTCTTTTAAATCTTGAAAGTACCAAATCGTAAAAGTGCGTATCTCCAAGAGGGTATTAATTTTGCCACTTTTTCAAACTCAAGGGAGTCTTAAATGAAACATTTTGAAAATGTATTAAATCTTGTTTAAAACCTTACAGGACATATACTTTAATTAACGATTCTTCGTGCTTAACATTTCCAGATATTGATCAAAACGTTTAAAATCGATTATATCATATCACAATACTAGGGAGCTTCATATTAAGGGGTTTCATCTTGGTATTACGTTCTGACTGAGTTGTTGGCGTTTTCACGATTTAAGTGACCTAAGCTCCTCAATCGTTTACTGACAAGACTTCTGAATTATGATGGCCCGATCCGGTGATACAATAATTCCAAAAAACTCTTCAACAAACTATACTCTAAAACTAATGTTCTAGAGTACAATCTTCCTAGATCATCATATTTACTTAGGATGTGTGACGGGCTGTTTACTATCAATTTAATTATCAACATCCTCGGTTAAGTAAGATTGTGATTGGTTGTCTACTTTCATTTTTGGAATATTTATTACATTCTACCTATCAGGTGAAGTTTCATAACCTCGCATTTACTTATTTACATGTTTTATAAACCCGCAAGGGGGAACAATGCTCCTACAAAACTCTTTTTACTTACTCGTTTATCTTATAACAATGTGATTACTTTTCAAATACTTATTACATGACTAAAAACGTGTATATATAAGTTGTTTTTACAAGTTATATGATATCCTGATGATTCAATATTTACAGCTACTGTCTATGTTACAATTTATGACCAAAAGTCCCTCATTTATTCATGGACCATTAATCACTTTCGGTTTGTGAACAACAATATTATGGAAGAGATCATCGGGATTGACGAATCTGTTTGTGTAGCCAGGATGGTGTAACCAAGAAACACACTATATGTTGAATTTCATAGGTATTTATGGCATTTTCCTACACCGCAGGGCCATTATCTTTTCTCTCTCTCTCTCTTATATATAAAATTATATATATATATATATAATATATATATATATATATTATATATATATATATATATATATATATATATATATATATATATATCACATCATTTTGGGTATATATATACACTAGTCAGTTTGTGTGCCATGAGCTTAGACCAGACTATACTATACCAGACAAGACCAGACAGACCAAACAAGACAATAACGCAGTAATACACAGTTACTATAATAATTGTATTCGTTGCAATTATTACAAATAACGGGTATATAATAACGTGACCCAAGATCATAACAATATCATTTTACATAACAATTGTGTTTATACAATTATTACACTATGACTTGTATTCAAACTATTTATCAAACCTATGAATTTCACTCAACCTTTGTGTTGACTTTTTAGCATGTTTATCTCAGGTTATTGAGCAATATACGGCACGGAGTGGCATGGACTCAAAGATGGCTAAAACTTGTTATCATTCACATTATATGTAACTAGATTTTGGGACCTGCCTTTGTAAAACTCTGATTTGAAATGAATGATAACGTATCTTTTGAACAAACGTCTCTTTTGGGTCGTTTTCTATGATTATGATTGTTGTTTTCATGAAGTAATACCCCAGATTAGCTTCCGCTGCTATATTGTAAAAATGGGGGTGTTACACTTAGAAACCTTGTTTGAATTTTTGTTTTCATGGGCATGCCTAATTCTCTTCTTTCTTGGCCTACCAGACATTGTTCTTGGTTTAGGTGGAATACTCTAGACATATCACTACAGTCAGGCCAAAAGGCCATTCCCCTACTGGTGTTAAGTATTAATGATACGTGTCATAAAAAGCTTGTTTCCTATAACAATTTGGAACATAATCTTCTACCATCGTATTTAACTTGAAAATAACAGCTATAGCATGACAACATGGCAAACCTGACAGTTGCCATAACTGCAAGTACAGTTTCTACGCTCTTCATTAACGGCAAATGCTTCTGACCCATTTCTAACTTCAAATAAATTTCCACCAGTTGGTATGCATGCCAAAACCTATATAAAATCATGAGAAGAACAATTACATTTTCTACAGAAAACTAATAACTGATTTAATAAAGTTAAATAGATTAGAGAATACCTATGCTAATCTTTTGTTATTTCCAACCTTTTCTGTATGTTTGGACAAATATCTACAGTCTATTTATCATACAAATTCCTCATTATATGCATTCTTTCCAAACAATTACCCTGATAGCTTCAAGCATGGTTATAAGTGGTTTACTCCTGATGCTTAAGATCATTAAGTTAAAACATTCACTAAACCCATTTTCAAATGCTTCACAGTTGGTACCTATATGGAAGTAAGCCCTTGACCATGTTTTAGGTTCCTTTTTGAGTAGATAATCATAAGCGTTAAGGTTGGCTCTCTTTGTCTTCTCTATAATTTTGTTGAACAATCTAGGATATGTAGCTTTTAAAGCAGCCCAAAATAGTAGTCTAAACTCAACACCACTATACTGCTTCCTAAACCCTTCGTAAATGTGTCTAGCACATTGACGATGCTCAGCATATGGCATGCCTTCCTTCACAACTTCAATCAATCCCTAAAATAACATAAATAAAGATTGTTAACAAACTACAATGTAATGTTAGACCATACTTAGTAAACATAGAAACAGAAAAACTTACTTTTTGTTGATCTGACATGAGGGTCAAACCTTGACCAGTTAGCATATCTAAGTCATCACCCAATAAATCTAGAAACCAACTCTAGTTGTCTTTGTTCTCGACATTTACAACAGGCCACGCCACAAGAAAAATTTGATTGTTTGCATCACGACCAATGTCGGTTAGTATTTCACCCACACTTGGCCTCTTAAGGAAACAACCATCTAAAGCTATTATCTTTCTACATCCCAATTTACATCCGTCTTTCAACCCTTTGAAACATACGTAGAATCTATCAAAATAGGTTTTATCATCTGGATTCATTATAACCCCTACCTTAACAGTTGAACCTAGATTAGATTCTAGAATAGCCTTAGCATATGACCTAATATACCCATAATGATCCTCAATGGTTGTTTCCCCTTCATTCAGAGCCCACCTTTTGGCATTTCTATACTGATTTGGTGTCACAATGCACTTGTACTTTTTCAGAACTAAATCGGAAATTTCATGCAGCTTAATATCTGATTTAACCTTATTTTACTACCAAAATGTATACCAATCCATTTGTAGCTAACTAAAGTTCCATACTTAAATTTCCTAACACAAGTATGTTCATCATGAATTGATATTACGTAGACTGAATTCTCGGTAGTCATCATCTTCCCATAACACCTCCATCGACAGTTTGATCTATTAGCTTCACTTGGGTACCTTTTAAACTTGCTTTGTTTGCCTAAATGAGGATTCTTAATCTTCTCTGGTCGTAACCCACATTTTGCAATAAGCTTGGTCTTTGAACTTCTGTAGAACCATAATGAGAACCCGTTTGCAAGAGCATAATATGTCAAACACTCTTTCAGTTGCTCAATATCAACAAACTAATCACCAACCTTTAATAAAAAACAATCTGTGAGAAAATGTGTATATAGCGGTTAAATTATAATACAAGTATCAACAAACTAATCACCAACCTTCAATAAAAAAATAATCTGTAAGAAACTGTGTATATAGCAGTTAAACAATAATGCAAGTAACTACATAGGAAGTCATAACATATTGATACGTCTTAAACGTGTCGAGTAATAATATAGTATTTCCCGTTCGATAAAAGAATTACTTGAGGACAAGTAATAATTCAATCTTCCGGAGTCATGTCCACTGTGAGAAATGAATAGAAATTCACGTTGATGTCTTCTATTGGATGCTTGATTATCGTATATTTTTGGTTGGTATAATAGAATTAAAAGCTATACTAATGATTAAAACTAAGGAATATTAAGCTAAAAGATCTAAAAGATATGTCTAACGGATATGCTTGTCAAGTGAGGCGAAAAGATCATTAAGTGTGAAGGAGAGTTTTAATTGATGAATTAGTACCCGTTTAAAAACTATTTTCTCACAACGTTGGTTTATTTTGAAAACAATCCTTTATTTTGGTAAAAATTACTAGATTAATGTTTGATTATCCTAACGGCTTTTGCCCGTCAAAATAACCTAAAAAAGAAATCTAAATAATTCGAAAATTATTAGTCAACAATCCCTTTTATTTCACACTTAATTCTCTAGTCACCACTCATTTATCAAGCATATAATATTCTACTCACTAATCATGCCTACTAAGCTAGCATCAATCAAATTAACAATCATTATCATAAACATATGTTTCTATACTAATTATTAAACTAAAACTACTACGGATTGAAAAAGATAAGAAAGTAGAACCCGTTTGACGAAATAGAGACGAACTAAACCATCCGATCTTATAAACTAATAAAACACTAAAGTTTACTTCTTTATTAGATTTTACTCCACTAATTAGTTAATAAAGTTGTAAGCTTTATATACTAAATAGCTTTATAAAAACTACAAAAGCTTTAAACTTTAAAAATTAAGCTAACTTATAAGATCCTTAAGCTCTACGCCTTAGATGTAGGAATGGTTCCATCAAAACACAATCAAGGCTAATACGAACAATATATCAATTATAAGCTAGAGATGAAACTAAAAACTATTTATAAAAACATTTTTTTGTATCAAGACTTTCAACGAAACTACTAAGATAAAAGCTATTTATAAAAAAGTTAAATTAAAGAGATTTGATAAAGCTATTTTTTAAAGAAATCACATGACGTTAAAAATGAAACATGACATTTAAGAGTAGGTTGATGAAATGTAAAGCAACAAAAATTGAATCAAATGAATTAAAGGTTAAAAGGGCACGTGCATAGCTAGACTCAAATTGAAAACTAACAATCTACTAGATAAGCTAGATCGAAAAGCTAAAAGAAAGCTTATTCGAAGTATTACTAATCAAGTTTTAAGCTTATCAAAATAAGCTATGTTAAAGCTCAATCGATCTAAAGCTACAAAGTAAATAGATTTGTAATAATCAAAAATTACTAAATGTAAAGTGCTTATTCGAATACGCTAAAGCTAGCTAATCCGAAAATTAAGCTAGGTGAATAAGCTTCTCGAAATAAGCTATATGAAGCATATTCAAAAACTTAAAACCAAAAGTATTTGAAATAAGCTAAACCGAATAAGCTATGGTTAAGCTATCCGAATAAAAGCTAATCTTAATAATCCAAAAATAAGCTATATTATTGAGCTTATTTGGATATAAGCTACGAATGAAAACATAAAAGAGATAAACTAATTTAAACCTCTCTTATAAAAGTCTAAAAGCTATTTTATAGTAGATAAGCTCTTAATAAGCTCATACAAGCTTATAAGTGCTTATTTATTTATAAAAGAGCTTAATAGAAATTTATAACAGAGAATAGAGGATTAGAGTGAGAAATAAGATCAAGTAACACCAATCTTCAAAACATTTATCTTCATTAATAAAGCTTATCAATAAGCTAGTGTTTACAAAATAAGCTACCTAATCTATTACAATAAGCTAGTCTATTACAAGTGCTAAACTAATACAAAATATAAATTAATCTGATTTTAGTGAGATAAATTATCAAAGAAAACTTACTAAAGAATAAAGTGGAGAAGGGATAAATATCCTCTAGATTAGAGGTGATGAGGTGTTCCATCCAATGGGAATCCTCCATGTGGCAAGGTGATGAGGAAGATATAAGGAGGAGAGGATGGGGTGTTCTATCCAATAGAGAGGTGACAAGTGAACCAAGTGACTTAAAAATATGGTGTGAAGAGTGTAATTTTTGGAGTTTTATTTAATTAATATTTAACAATATTGTTTGGCCCATAAAATGTGAACTGGGTCGAGTTTTTGAGCGAGGCCAGAACTGTTGGATTCATTTTTTTAGAGCTCTATCTAATGGTGTGCTCGTGGCTTTTATTGGATTTCGTATTGACTTTGAAAAATGAGCAAACTTGATTGAGTCGAGTCCAAAAATCTTTGTTTTTGCTCCGTTTTCAATCACTTGAACCTGCAAGACAAAATAACAACCCACAAGCGTATTTGCAATACAATTATATATATATATATATATGAGTTATTTGCCCTTTTTTAGTAAGTTATCCAGAGACAAATTGATGTGTGATTAAGCACACATCAAAATTCCCCCACACTAAGCTATTGCTGGTCCCACACACAATGTTTATTATACACGCTAGAAAAAAAGTATTTTAACCTCCTCAACTAATAACCCCTCACATCAAACAAGAACAGAGAGGTGTTCATCAAGAGGGTACAAGAAAAATCATTTGTTTTGAAAGTGCCCCGTTTTAACTGTTTATTCATTAAAAGATAAAAACTACTAAAAAAATCTTTATTCAAAATATATAAAAGGCTTTAAGAATGGGAAACACACAAACTGGGTGCCTCCAGGAGACAAAGATCATCATCTTCGATTTTCATAATCCCCAAACCAAGCTTAAAACAAAATCATTGCTAAACACAAGTATAGATGCTAACACTACTCATAAATGTTAATTGTGTAAGCGCTTCTACTTCTTGCTCCCTTATTCCTAATTCCTCTAAGGATTTTATTTGGAAAACATAAAGGGAAATGAGATCACTTATTTTAATAGATTATGATCTTATTTTTATAAAGGTGTCCGGTTTAAATAATAATTAGTTTGAAATCCTTTCCTAGAGAACCGATTTAATGAAAACAAGGTCCACATTAAGGTTCTAATTTAACATGATTTAGGGGATATCATTTTTTATTTCTTCTGAAACAACTCAACTATGAGTCTAGAGATGGAGGCTTTATTTAGATATCCCCGGAGTCGAAATTTGGCTTTATTATTATTATTGCAGCAATATTATCCCTCGGTCCTTTAAACAACTGAGACAACGAGAGCGAATCATCAAAAAATAGTAGTCTTATTTTGACCTTGGGAATTTCCTCGACCTTTTTGAATTCCGAGTCAACAGGAGCGAATTGTCAGGAAACAGTAAACTTTTATCGGTCTTGGATTATTATTATTATTACCTCCACCCTTTAAACATCCGAGACAATAGCAGTAAACTATCAGGAAACAGTTGTCTTATTTCGGCTTTAGTTTATTACATTTTATAATGGCCAAATTTCGAGTCTTGTGGTCTTTTAACTCCCGAGACAACGATAGCGAGCCGTCAGGAAACGGTAACCTATTTCTCCACAACACTGACAAAACCTCGATGTGTACCTTACTTTCATCAGAAGGAATTCTCTAAGAAGGGATTAAAAACTAAGAATTGTTAAAAATGTGTAGAATATTGGAAATCATAACACAATCGAATAACTAGAGGATTAACCAAGTTCTAGAGAGAGAAAGTAAGAAAGAACTTTCTAGTGAGAGAAAATAAACTTGTATAAATGAAATGACTAACCCACCTCTTCCATGGCATGAAAGAGGCTTATATAGTTACAATGAAACCGGCCTAAGGCCTTGGTAAAGGGCTAACACGTTGGGTTTAATACCCGGCCCATTACCGAACATTATACATTAACTACTTAACTACGAGCAACAATAAATGGTAAAATACACGGGGTAACCGAGTCTTTTTCTAATATCTAACAATCTCCCCCTAAGGGAGGTCACCTCAGAAAATACAAAATTAAGCTCAGCTATTTATTTCTTGTATTCAGCTCGTAGTCTTTGATTCTTCATGCATTGATTTCTTTGTACATACTATAGTAGTCTTTGAGCGTAGATCCTTTGACTTGTGTGATCTTTGAACAGTCTTTGAGATCATCAGCCACAGTAAATCTCTAAATCATCCTTGTGGTAGTATTGCCTCCATGTGATGATGTGACCTTCGGACCGACATGCTCATACTTTTATGGATCATGATAGCACACATCAGAGTTGCAGAAGCCGTGTTGTAGGTCTTTCAGTTATCATGATGTCTTTGATAAGGAATATTAAGTGTGAGCATAGGGTTTTGAATTGACTTGTCTCTTACCATCAGCTGCTACCGTCTACCGTAGGGGATTCTTGCAAGTGTACGTTAGTGATAAACAAACGAAAGTGTCTTTGTTCACTTTCGTTGAATAAGGTTGCAAGAACCACGGTTCCCCGTTATTCAGTATAAATACTGCCTGTGATCAGGTAGGATTCCGAAGAATCTCCTTGATAGGGTTTCGCAGCTGCGCTAGCCGTTCTCAAACCGGAGCATCTCAAAGTAGACAAAGCACGGAGTGAGTGAACCAGTGAATTGAGAAACCCACTGATTAATGAAAAATTGATTTGAAAGTCAATCGTGTGTCACTCAGAAAAGAGTTTTTGTGACACATCGACGGTTTTATATCATAAAATCAAATTTCATCAGAAACACATTTGTTTTGAAAGATATACACAGTCAATGTGCTCGAAAATCAGTTGTTGAGCACATCGAAAGGTTTTTCAAAAACTATTCGTCAATTCACTGCCTGGAACAAGTTTGATTCATAAAGAATCGCACCATTGTTGCTTTCCATTTGTCACAAGTTTGATCCATAGTGGATCTCACATGTCACCTACCAAGAGCTTGTTTGATGTTGGCTCTAGAAGGATTTCCATCTTCATTGTGAGTACTTTCGTATCACTCGGATGTTCTGGCAATACCACAAGGATAATGCGTAGGACTCTTAAAATCTTACTTGTAATCACAGTGTGTGATGAGCAAGCATAGTTTGTATTAGTGTCCTAATGAGATTTATGGATGATCTCATGGCTCTAGACTCTATAGTGCACTTTTTGGTTTTAGTAGTCGAAGGCTGGAGCGGACTGCCACCTTTTCAATATCATCTAACTCGGAGTGAGAGAGATGATATAAATGTATTGATCTCCGTGAGAAATGTAACAAGAATCCTTTGAGGGATCTTGAGTGTCTAGGGAGGGTCGTGCAGCGTATCACTGGGTCCATGATACTAGTCTTCAATGTCAGAAATCAACCATGTGATTCTGATAGCATATGTAGTGACCCAATTTCTGCCTAATGTTTAAGGAGGGCTGCTTTCTTTTTACCCTTTATCTTAACATTTCTTTTTCATTCTTCAACCCCTTTAGTGCTTACTGAGACTTCATTACTAATACCTTATTGGGTATGTTCCAGTGCTAGCTCCATCTCAGTCTGCACTATTCCCTTATTCTCACAATACTCCTTTTGTAATCATACCTAGGACTTCTACACTAACTAGTAGATTATCCCTGGGTAGATCCCTCTGGCTTTGGCGGGATCATGGGAACGAGTACCTAACCTTACCATCTTTATAACTCCGATAAAGTAATTACAGGGTCGGTCTTTTGGTACAGTTCACCTTGCCATAAACCATTTGAAAAATCAACCAAGGTACTTATGATATAAATATCAAAGCCATTGTACCTTGATTGTTTTGATTATATTTAGAAATGCTCCCCCTCAACACGTGCATCGGTAATCGAAATTGTTTGGCACATGGAGGGAGGAGAACCTGCTTGAGTCTTAATAGATCACATTTTTATCAGATTTAATATTAAAATAACATTCTCTCCCCTGATCAAAAATTTCAAACCCTTTGAGATTTAGGATCTTAATTAATTTAAATATGTTAGAGAAATTTGGGAGAAAGTATGGTCTGATTAAATACAAGCTGATATTGGAACCGATATATGCTCCCCCTCAATTAGTGAGGGAGTATGTTAGTGTCAGTTATGATGATTTTATAAATGATTTAGAGTTTAACGAGAAACTCATGAAAAATTCATAACTAACACTGATAACTACATAATTATATAATGTATAGAGTTTACAATATAATACACATGATATTGACCTTTTAAATGGAATGACGATATCATTCAGTTCTCTGAAGAAGCCTGTAGTCAATATCACAAACACGTCCACCAACAAGGCATTCCAGGTTCTGGTAAATCCTTCTTGTCTTCAGTCGCCTTTCAATAGCCGTAATGAACTCTTTGCTCCTTGTCATGTCCTTTTCAGTCCAGAAGCGCGTATTCATACCCGGATTGAGCCGTTTGATCTTGAATTCCTTGACTCTGTAATCTAGTGTTTCTAGAATACGTGTCAACGTGCCATCACTGAACTTGTATATCTCGTTAAACCGCATGATCTTTCATTCATTGTTGTTGACCAGGAACACGACTGCTTGAGGAGACTCAATGATGGTATAATCATGCTTGAACTCATATCCTGTAGCATCCCATCTTGGTTTAGGGAGGTTCAGCTGAGTTTGGTAGCTTTCAATATCGAATCACTAAGTTTCGAGTCTACAACTTGACAATAGTTGATAGCATCTGTTTGTCTGAACCAGAAAGATAATCGAGATAACCTTGCAAAAGGAGCAAATTCAAGTCTTCAAAGTCACTGGGATACATGTTCTTGAAATCCGTTTCAGCAATCGTGTGTTCTTGGTGATCAGCTCTTTGGAGGACAATTTCGCTCAAGTAGTCATATCCGTATCTTAAGTAGGCTTTAATTCTGGCGACACTAAGAACCCGCATGTGTGTTCTGACATCTTTTTGACGTGACGGAGAGTCATGTCTGTTAATGTAGAACTTCTGTCGAGTAAACCACCAGTGAGAGATGCTATATTTTTCACTTACGTCATAAGTACACACATCATCAATCCACATTTGCTCAGGCACTAGTAATTCAAGACTAAAGTCAGGATAGCTTGCAGCCTTTATCTTGGAAATCGAGAGTGCAGGACAGCTTCCCTTGCTGCCATATCGTAAATACTCCAAGTCTTTATTAAAGAAGAATTCTGTTTGAATAGTGACGTAATCTGGAGGACCACCGAGAGGCAGTGGTAGGTTGACATTGATTCTGACTTGATCTCCTTCCGGATTCGCCCAGTCAACCTGATATGTGAGCATCTTGTGACACTCCTCCATTTGGAACCGAAGGTGAATGACATCCGGGTAGAAAGCTTTAACAACTTCATAAGCCTGCCCTTCGAAATCTACTTGTGTATGCTTAGTCTTGTTCACTTGTCGGCAGTACCATTTTAGAAAAGTCATCATGTCTCCGGTCTTTGCAAGTAACGAGTTCTCAGCTAGGGGCTCATAAGTTGTATCCAATGCAGAAGCCCAATTGTTCTCCATATCTGACTTGTGGGAATAAGGAATGGTCCAAGCAGGTTCAGGAGTTGCTGGTCTTTCCTCTTCAGGTAGTGGTTTCTACTAGTCTTATCTCGAGTCAGCTTTTGGTAGGTGATCATTCCCGGAGTCTTCATCATCAGACAAAAGTACCTGCTCGTCAGGGATGGAATCATCTTGCATAAGAGAATCAGTAGGAGATAACTCTTGAGCTGCCGTAAAATTAGTTGACTCGAATTAAGTGTCAGATGTAGTCCAAGCCATAGATTGTGATGCTGAGGCTGCCATCTTGGATAAACTTAGAGCTTTATTGCCTTGTTGCTGAGCAGCTCCAGATGTACCAATAGATAGAGGAGGAGGAGGTGGCAGTAACTGAGAAGACCATGAGGCTCCTAAAGTACCTGGAGCACCAGATGCGCCTGCTGGAGGAGGTGGTGGTGGCAGCAGTGAAGGTGGAGACCCAGAAGGAGTTCTTGGAACGTCACGTCTATTTCATCTCTTTTTATGAGCTTCCTCCTGATCAGCTAGACGTTGATTGGAATAATCTAATTCCAATGACTTTTGTGGGGCTTCATACAAGTCATTGTGAATGGTATGAGCCTTATAGGAGTCGTCTTCAAACATCCGTTGTTGAAGAATTTCCTTCATATCAACAGTGGGCAGATCCCTGAAGCGAGGTCGAAGTGGAGCTTGCATTGCCCAATCTACTACGTCAGTGACTATCTCATCAACTGCTTGGCTCACCTTATGGGGAATATTGAGATTCTCCAAGTTGTATAGCCAGGTCCCATGCTTGTCCAACCTTTCCTCCAGGGCTAAGTTGTTTTGAATCAGATCTGCCATATGTTGTTCCAGCTCACCTATACGACTTACTAGGATTAGATTTGTGGTGCTTTGTTGTGGTTGAGGTGTTGGTGGGATTGCTATTGTTGTTGTGATTATTGAGGTTGTTGCTCTTGATGTTGGGAGTGGAGAGTCGGATTGCATAGTCGTGAGATCAATAATTGGAGTGGTCATTGGGGGAACCGAGGAAGTGTCTTGATGAATGGGGACTAAAACCATTGACTGAACCTCTGTTTCATGTGGCTTTTCCATGAAAAACTGATTAGTAAAGCTGAGATCTTTATCAAGGTTTTAGAGAGAGGACAGGGTTCCCGTGGAGCTTACAGGTTCTTCAAGTATAACCTGATCTTCAGATGGCAGTTTAAGATTCTCCTGAACATTTGGGTAAGCAGTTTTGGTAAACTCCTCATCCATTTCCTCAGGTTTCTGCTGAGTTGAAGCATCAGAGGTCCCTAAGTCCACGCGTTTAAGGTTTGGTCTAACATGAACCACATGACTTGTTTGAAGTTGAGACTCTGCAGCAATACCAGGGTTTGGTCCAACCTGGCCTTTATCTTGTTCACCAGGGTTTGGTCCAGCCTAGCCTTCATCTTGTATACCAGGGTTTGGTCTAGCATGGCCTTCTTGATTTCCAACATTGATCTTAGACGCCTCCTCATCAGATTCTGTTTCACTGTTAGTCAGATTGAGTTCCGCATCCATGGAAGGCGACTCAGCATGTGCAGAAGAATTAGTGGGCATAGGAGGGCGCTTCTGAAAGATGAATTGATCTGCTAGACTCTTCTTCTGTAAAGTCTAAAGGGTGAGTAGATCGTGAGCAGCTTGTTCTTCAACGACTTTCTCTTTTCCCTTTCCTTGTACCTCTGGAAGCGGTTGAATTCTCCCTGACTCAGGTTCCCTTATTACCACCGAATAAGCTGGTCCCTGTGTTTGTGCCCCTTGTTCTATTAGACTTAGCTCCAGAGCCCTTTGAAGGTTTGCATCTTCCTCATTGTAGGCAGGTTCCTTAACAGGAACACCTTTATCACTAGGTTCATCAACCAACTTGAGTGTACTTTTAGGCTTGTGCTTTTTCGTCACTAGTCCACCCTTAGATCTCTTTGTTGGTAAGGGTTCATCAGGAGTTTCCTTAACCAGTTTACGTTTCTTTTCTGAGACCACTTTTGATGGTTGAGTAGGTGTTGGTTTAGGTTTAGGTGGTTGAGTAGCGGTGGGCTTTGGTGCTTTGTCACCAGCGGGTTTAGTAGCCTTTGCTGCCTTGGGTTTAGTGACCTTGGTAGGTTTAGAAGACTCTGTTGCTCCTCCTTTCTCGGCTTTGCCATGTTCTACATCCAGAAATTATTGATACTTGGCAACATGCTCTTGGTAGTCATCATAGTAGGGTGATATTTTAATCTCATCAGTGAGTAAAGCATCAGGTATCGGCATGCCAAATATTTCTCTACCATCCTTTCTAACAAATCTAAAAGTATTCAGAATGCTTTCCTTGGTGAGTAGTGAAGAGGCGAACCAGTCCTTGGATGAATGTTATGCTTGGTTCTCAAATGATGGATGATCAGTTTAGTGAGCCTGACACTTGGAATAAGCAGATGAGCGGTCTTTTTCTTTCCACGTGCAGCCGTAGAAAGATTCTTCCTGTCAGTGAGAAACGTCTGTATGGATTGAACAAACTCTTCCTAAATTCTTTCAGCGTAGTCGATGTTAGAGCGATGAATGATACCCCAAAGTATCTGAAGCACTGGATGTCTTGGTCTGTCAAATCCAATAGTTTTGCTTGTAAGGCACATATTGATCATAGACAAGATGGCTCTCCATGGTTAATAGAGAGCATTAACAGACATTGCTGAGATGTTCTTGAGAGTGCTGGGGTATCCTAAAGTGTTGACATACTCGATAACAATATCACTCGATGGTGGAGCCACAAAGGGATTGTTGTCATTGGCTGGATTGATATTGAGAGCATCTTTGTAACACCCCCAAATTGGGTCGCAGCGGAATAAGGGTCCGGGGCGTGTCACATCTTAGACCAATAACACAAGATATATATAGAACGACCATTAAAAGTCGTTTAAAACTGATACATTAGATTTAGCAAACATTTGTTACAAAAAGCCCGAAGCTTAACTTATTCATTGTTCATATTACAAAGATACTAGTTCATAATACATGATTCCCAAAATATAATGCAACCATATCTTTAAGCATGTCATCCCAAAATACAAAATCACCAATGTATCGCTTGCACCTTGTGCTTACTGACCTCCTGAAAAACATTGCTTTAAAACGTCAACAATAATGTTGGTGAATTCATAGGTTTGATAAATCGTATAAGGTTGGACCACAAGATTTCCCCAAGTATATGATAATGCAGGAGATGCAAAACATCACATAATTGTAATTACGTTGCCCTAAGCTCATGACACTGAAGCTCGACATAAATAAATGGCAATATATAATTGCCCACATTGCCCGTATTGATGTTCTAACCCGCAACATCCCTAATCCGACATGGTATACGTTCGTTTGTCTAGTGATAGCTAATCACCCGAACGGGGATGTCAATCCCAATAGATCTATCCATAACATTCACACTCACAATCTAATAATTGACAGTTTATGATAACGGGCTCAACTTGGGTTATCGCTACTTAGGCAACACGTAATCATAGTATAAATATTATCCACTTGTGTCCAGTTATAAAACAAATGCATGTTTTCCACCCCAAAACTTATAAAACAAAACCATGTAAAACGTGGGGCTATGAACTCACCTCGAGTTAATGATAATCCAAATATCACAGATAAAGCGTCACGTAAATGATCAAATGCAACCTAAATTAACATAGGTCGTATAAGTACTAGGCATTTGATTAACTAATACCATGTATAAGTCTATGTAGCTACATCACCATCTATTTGTAATTTAAAAATCGTTGTTATAAAGTGAAAACGTTTATAATTATCGTTTTGGTAAAACTAGCATAACTTTCCCGTTTTAAACCCGTTTCTCGCGTTTCTTACGTCCACGTCTTCGTATTAAGATGATATATAAAAATATAATATTTTTATATTTTATAACCTTCTGATGAACAGTACTTTTATGGTTTATGACGTTTTATAATTTTACTTTTATAAATTTAATTGTCGTAAAACCCGTAAATGCAACAACTTATTCGTTTTAATCCTGATTTTAGCGATTCCTTTGACCACGTCTTTGTTATCAAAATTATCACATTTTTATAAAGTGGGGTCTATTGATGAACAGTATTTTTTACTGTTCATAGTTTATAAAATTACTTTTATAAACTTTAATTACCGTAAATGTCGTATTTTATTCGTTTTAGCTCCGTTTTTAGTAATTCTTTCGAGCATGTTCTCATAATTGAAAGTTATATTTATTTATGAGGTTTACAAAAATAAATATTTCGGTCATGAACAGTAACTTTTTATAAAAGTATTATTATCGTAAACTTGTGAAATTCGTAACTCTTTCGTTATTAATTGACTAAATTCGATAGACTTTTCGGTTCAGGGGTTTTAAGTCGGGTAAAATTTACGTTCTTGGGGGGGGATTGGTGTTTTGGTATGACTAAAAGGAGAAAAATTACGTTTCTTATTGTTTTGGAATCCTAAAAATATGTATAATCTGTTAAAAATACCAAACTTTCTGTTTTGTATAATTTTTATAAAAGTTATTTTATAAACCCGTTTAATTAACGTATAACTCGTAATTAGCGTATCTTTTTCGTTATTAATCCGTTTTTCGAGTTTCTTATCTTTTTGGAATCGTCGTGAGGTGTATTATCTTTATAAAACATCAAACTCACTGTTTGAAATTCGAAATCCAAACAGCCCCTTTATAATGAATATGTATACTTTTATATAACACTTGTTTTATGTATTTTTCACTTTTGTAGTTTACCATAAGTCTTTTATAACTATATTTATCATATGTGATACATATAATAATGTCCATAATCCTTGCTTTGTCCACATAAGTCCTTGACAACAAGATTTACAAGATTACAAAGTTGTTTACACACTTTTACTTGTAGCTTTTTATGTAAATCCCTAAAAACCCTAATCTTGCATTAACACTTTTTAAGCTTAACCAAGATTGTAAAACACTTATGTATCCATTTATAACCTCATAATATCATCCATATAACATGTGTATAAGTTCATAAAATCATGTTTACAAGAAAAATCTACCTTTACAAGTTAAACATGTCCTAAATGATGATTTTACTACATAGAACATAATATATATATATAAACTCATGAAATGAAAAGATAAGGGGGTTAGATAACCTTAAGGTGATGTATGATGATGAGAAAATATGTGCTAAACCCTTGCTTAGATTATAACCCTAGCTTTTATAACCAAGAAACCCTAACTTTCCAAATGAAAACCCTAGCTTCCTTTCTTGCTTTAATACTTATAAATGGTTAACCAATACTTGCAAATACCTTAGTATATTTTAGGAATAATGTGTGATGGCTTGTATATGTTGTAGGAAAATTTGTATGGTTTATTTAAAAGGGTGGTTTGAGCCGTGGGCTATTAAGGAGCAAAAAGGGAGGCTTGTTTTGATTTTCACCAAGTGTTTTTGTGTTGTATGTGTTCTCTTACAAGTATACTTGTATTATACATGTGCTAGATGGTCAAAAAGAATTCAATAGGAGTCTTTGAGACATCATGAGGGTCTTAAGGAAGACCATAGTCAAATTGAGACAATATAGGTCTAGGTTTAAATGTAAGGGTGTTGTACAAGACCAAGTGGTAAGAATTGTGTGCTTTATGTCTCCATATGTTGTTGTTGCCGTGAATAAGAGGGGGAAAAGAAGGCTTCTAGATGTTTTGGATATTAACATAATATTTAGTATCATATATGTAAGTTACTAGTTGTAGATATTACATAAAGAGTTTATTTTGTACATGATTCATGTATTGTTTTATTTTTCTTATGAAAAAAGTGAACAATAATATTAACTTGGGTAAAGTTTAATAAAACTTTGGGTGTTGGGTATAAAAGTGGGTATTTGTTGAAGCGTAGAAATATTTTTGTGGTTCCGGAAATGCCTAAACTTAATTTATCGCGAAACGTAAACACTTTGCATAACCGATAAAAATAAAATAAACAAAGACCATAATTATTCTCCAAAATAATTATTTAATACTTGATTAATGTAAACGTTTAATTGTTTGATGCCCGTTTACATTAAATGATCATTCTTAGCTTACACAATTTAACTTAATTCATGAAATTTCAAGTAAATGCGTACAACACTAAAAATAATTAGTAGCTTTATTGACGTCACAAATGAATTGAAAACACGGGGTGTTATAGACTTCCCCCATTAAATGAGCCTTGTCCTCAAGGCTTACGATGCGGCACTTGGCGGCGGTGCGGTCTTGGTAAAGAGATGTGGGTATTTCTTCTTGAATTGGTCTTCATGTTCCCACGTGAACTCAGGAACTCTCTTGGAGTTCCATCTTACCTTGACAATTGGGACACGGCTATGCCTCAATTGTTTGACCTCTGGATCCATGATCTCGACCGGTTCCTCGACAAATTGAAGCTTGTCATCAACGTGTAGTCCATCCAATGGCACAGTTAATGGATCATGGGAATAACACCTCTTCAAATTGGATACATGAAAAGTGTTGTAAACCCTGCTCAGCTCTTGTGGAAGCTCAAGCTTGTATGCAACGGCTCTAACTTTTTCTAACACTTTGAAAGGTCCGACATATCTGGGGTTTAACTTCTCCCGTTTGCCAAAACGTACAACCCCTTTCCAAGGAGAAACCTTCAGCATAACTTTATCCCCAACTTGAAAATCCATCGGATTACGCTTCTTATCGGCATAACTCTTTTGTCGATCGCGAGCGGTTTGCATTCTCTGCTTTATTTGAATAATCTTCTCGATCGTCTCTCGAACTAAATCTGGACCGGTGAGTTGCACTTGCCCAACGTCGGCCCAACAAACAGGTGAACGACACTTTCGACCGTAAAGCGCTTCAAAAGGTGCAGCCTTTATGCTAGCGTGATAACTGTTGTTGTACGAGAACTCAACTAAGGACAAATGGTCAACCCAACTCTTTTCAAAGTCGATCACGCATGCACGTAACATATCCTCGAGAGTTTGAATGGTCCTCTTGCTTTGCCCGTCGATTTCTGGATGGTATGCCGTACTCATGTCCAAGCTAGTATCCAAAGCCTTCTGGAGTGACTTCCAGAAATTTGATGCGAACCTAGGATCACGATCGCAAATGATTAAGACCGGGATTCCATGTCTTGCAACCACTTCCTTTAGGTACATTTTTGCCAGTTTCTCTAGGGGATCAGTTTCCCTCATCGGTAGAAAGATTATAGACTTAGTGAGTCGGTCAACAATCACCCAAATGGTATCGTAGCCTTGCGACGACCTTGGAAGCTTCATAACAAAATCCATAGTGATGTTGTCCCACTTCCATTGAGGTATCTCGGGTTGTACCAGCAATCCTGATGGCCTTTGGTGTTCGGACTTGACCTTAGCATAGGTCAAACATTTGCTAACATAAGTGGCGATGTCGGACTTCATATTGGGCCACCAATATAGCTTCTTCATATCCTGGTACATCTTATCAAAACCCGGATGAATAGAGTATTTTGACTTGTGGGACTCATGCATAATCACAGCCCTCAAGTCGCCATAACATGGTAACTAACTCCTACCATTGAAGCATAGAGTTCCATCCGCTCGTGGTTCTAACTTTTCTGTTATGAATTTCTCTAGATCTTTAGAATTTTCAACCAACATACCTCTAACATCTTCGTTCTTGAGGTTCTTCGGCTTCCGAGCTTCAGTCTGAGCATTCATAATTTGTTTAGGAAGATCCAAGCCAATGGTCATGAATAAGGCTCGACCTCTTAATGGTTGATCTCTTTCCTTCCTGCTCAGAGCATCAGCAACAACTTTTGCCTTTCCCGGGTGATAACGAATCTCACAATCGTAATCACTGAGCAACTCCAACCAACGATGCTGCCTCATGTTCAACTCTTTCTGATTAAGAATATGTTGTAGACTCTTATGATCAATGAACACCATGCACCTGGTTCCATACAGGTAGTGCCTCCAAATCTTAAGAGCGAACACTACTGCTCAAAGTTCTAAATCATGAGTTGTATAGTTTTTCTCATGGATCTTCAGTTTGCGTGATGCATAAGCAATCACCTTCTCCCTTTGCATCAACACAATGCCCAAACCCTTCTTTGAAGCATCCCAGTATGCGATAAAGTCTTCACTTCCCTCGGGTAAGGCCAGGATTGGTGCGCTGCACAACTTCTGCTTCAACAGTTGAAAAACTGCTTCTTGTTTATCACCCCAAACAAACTTGACCTTCTTTTGAGTAAGCTTGGTCATTAGTTTGGCGATCTTTGAAAACCCTTCGATAAATCTTCGATAATACCCAGCAAGACCTAAAAATTGATGAATCTCCATTGGTGACTTAGGAGATGCCCAATATTTAATGGATTCGATCTTGGCAGGATCCACGTGAATGCCTTTACTATCAATCACGTGACCTAGGAACTGTACTTTTGGAATCCAAAAATCACACTTGGAAAACTTGGCATACAACTCCTCCTTCTTAAGAAACTCTAAGATTAGCTTAAGGTAATCTTCGTGTTCTTGCTTGTTCTTCGAATATATCAGAATATCGTCAATGAAGACAATTACGAATTTATCCAGATATGGTTTGCACACCCGATTCATAAGGTCCATAAATACGGCAGGTGCATTCGTCAAACCAAATGGCATAACTTGAAATTCATAATGGCCGTAACGAGTTCTGAAAGCGGTCTTTAGAATGTCTTCTTCTCAAACCCTCATTTGGTGATAACCTAACCTTAGGTCGATCTTCGAGTAGACACTCGACCCTTGAAGCTGATCAAACAGATCGTCAATTCTTAGAAGTGGATAACGGTTCTTCACTGTTAGTTTATTCAATTCTCGACAATCAATGCACATCCGGAATGATCCGTCTATTTTCTTGACAAACAAGACCGGAGCTCCCCAAGGTGAGGAACTAGGTCTTATAAAGCCTTTGTCAGATAACTCTTGCAGTTTCTCTGACAACTCTTTCATTTTGGAAGGCGCCAATCGATAAGGTGCCCGTACTACAGGTGCAGCACCAGGTACCAAATCAATTTGAAACTCCACTTGTCGAGTTGGAGGAAGACTCGGCAAGTCCTTAGGAAATACATCGGGAAAATCTTGGAAAATGGGTACATCCTCAAGCCGCTTCTCCTTTGACTTGTCTTCCGCCTTTTTCATAGTAACATGTACCAAAAAGATAGGACATCCTTTTAGCAAATATTTCTGAGTTTTGGTGCACGAGATGATATTCAATCGTGTCTTATTTCCCCGGTTACTTCCGTCACCATGAAAGATTAGAGTTTCATTTCCCCAGGGGATGCGAACAATCTTTTCGGCACACACAATGATTGCTTGGTACCTCGCCAACCAATCTATACCAATTATAGCATCGAAGCTACCAAGTTCTACGGGTATTAAATTTATGTTGAATGGGTGGTTCAGGAGATTTAATGTACAACCCCTAAGAATGGTGTTCAACCTAATTATTCTTCTGTCGGCTAGTTCAACATCATAATAGTGATCCAAGGTAGATGGTGTGACATCAATTTGGGAACTAAATGCAGTGGACACAAAACTCCTATCGGCACCAGTATCAAATAAGATAGAAGCATAGCGGTTGTTGAGAAGGAACGTACCCGTCACGACATTGGAATCTGGGTTTGTCCCCGCATGCCCTACCGCATACACCTTCGCTGGAGCATTGGCATTTCTAACCTGATTACCACGGTTGTTGTTGTTGTTCTTCAGCTTCGGACAGTCCGTCTTGAAGTGTCCTCGAACTCTACACTCAAAGTAAGTAGGCCCTTGACCTGTCCTATTTCCTCTTTGGTTACTACCCGGATTAACACTTGCAGAACTTCTACAATTACGAGCCAAGTGACCAAATTTGTTGCACTTGTAGCATTTTGGAGCACATGGACCGTTATGGTTGTAATTGCACTTAGGACATAGAGGTTTAGATCCTTCATACTGTTTCTTATCACCAGATCCCGCAGTGTAGGCTCTGCCAGTATTCTGCCTTTTGTTATGTTGTGGATGGTTCTGGTTGTTCTTGGAAGTGTCATCAAACTTCTGCTTGTTTTCAGCCTGCCTTTCAGCGATAGTGTTGATTTTCTTATCCATCAGTTCGGATGCCATTTTAGTAGCCTCCTACATGGTTTTTGGTTTCGATGCTACAACACTTCCCTGAATCATGTCGGGTAACCCACCGACATACCTTTCAACCTTTTCTGATTCTTTAGGAAACATTCTAACACACAATAGTGCTAGTTCTTGGAATCGTTGATGGTACCCTGTCACATCGGTACCTTTCACTTTCAAATTCCATAACTCAACCTTGAGCTTCTTTATCTCGTTCCTTGGACAGTACTTGTCAGTCATTTTCTTTCTCAAATCTGTCCAAGTCATTATATACACAACATCCTGATCAACAATCCTAACGTGGGAGTTCCACCATGTCAAAGCACCTGCGAAAAAAGTACAAGTGGAAAACTTGATCTGATTATCCACAGATCAGTTGCTTATGCGAAACACAGTCTCCATCCTTTTAAACCATTGAGTTAATTTAACAACTCCCTCAGTGCCTTTGAAATACAGAGGTTGGCACTTCATGAAGTCTTTATAGGTGCACTCTCGAGCAACGCGTTTAGTCCTCCTGACACCTATTCTCGAGGTATGGCTGTCATCGCCATTCCCAGTTGCATCATGTGCTGCTAGTGCAGCAGTGACACCTTGATCAATCATTGCCTAAAGTTGGGCATTAGTGACAGATGTGGTGGTAGTTGTTGTTTCTGGTGTTGACCTTGTCTTTCTTTTTGGTGCCATTTTCTTTAATACCACAAGAAGATATAATACTCATTAGATTTCATAAAATCATAACCGTGACATAACATATACATGATAAGTAAAGCGAGATCACATCACACAGTGAAATGCATAACTGAATTAAAATTAACAACGATATAGCTAAATCGACATTCATTCATGATAAATTCAATTACAATCGTGACATAACATAACCATTCCATATATAATTTTGAAAACATACATGGTTTGTTCAGATACAAAAGGTTTACAACGATTAGGTTACAAAATACAACATAAACCTAGAGCCCTACTAGCCGGGAGTCACCCGTAATACTTAATAGGCTATATACAAAAAATAGCCATAACATGATCTATGAATTACTACCGGCCTCCTCCAGTGCAACTGGCTTTGCTGGACCTCTAGAGGGTTCCTGCTTGTCCCTGCAGTGCTGTCACCTATCCCTGTAGAGTGGTCACCTATCCCTGTAGTGACTGCATCAATGTCAAAGTCTGCACAAGCTGCTCCTGTCAGGTATGGTCAAATGTCCGTAATGCTGCAATCTCTGCCTGCCTTATGTGGTCTGCCTGTAGCATCTTTGAAGTCACAGTCTGACTCCTACGGTCAGCTGCCTGCAACTGTGAATACACTGCCGGCTGACTTATCACTATATAGCGTAATGCCATAATCTCTGAACGTGTCATGTAGCTAACCTCTATGGAGCGTCCCCATGTCTCATAGAAACCAAAGCCTCCTGATCTAGTAGTCGTGTAGTTTTTTAGTGGTACTGACTATCATCAACCAATGTCTCAACTCTCTGATATATCTGGGTCTACCTGTCCTGTGTATCCTCTAACACAACATAGATATCCTGCGTGTCCTGCTCCTGAACTGCAGCAAGCTCGGTCACCCTAGTATTGACCCCTTCAAGGTTCATCGGTGTTACCTCCTCAACAGCCTCTCTCGGGTCTACCCAAACATCTCTAATCCCATAGCCGACCTCCTCGGCTCTCTGTCGTCTGATCTCGGTATCCATAGTACTGACAAACCCATTGTCTGCCCTATGACCTCCAGTCGGTCTAGTGGCAGCAACATATGAACTCTCTCCAACCTCGTACCTAAGACCAAGAGCGATACCTAACCTCTTTCGAGGTGGTAAGGTAATCTCGGGTCTATCCTCTCTACAGTTAGTAGAGAGTAAATGCAAGGGTGGTGTCCCTGATGATGGTGTAGCTGGTCTAGTGTGGGAGAGTATAAAGGGTGGTGATAATGGTAGTGAATGGGAAGTAGATGCGACCTCGGCTCTTAGCCGGATCATAGCAGCTCGATAGCCTAATGAACGAATAGGACTCGCAGGTGGTGATGGAGATAACACAGGCACTGGTGATGATACCGGTAGTGATGGAGATGGTATCGGGGGTAGTGGTGGAGAAGGTATCTAGGGAAGTGGTGAGGGTAATAGAGTAAGTGGTGATGGTGGTGGAGTGGTTAAAGCAAGAAGTCTCTCGACCTCTTCCCTAGGAGGAAGTGATATGGATGGCTCATCCCGGATAGATATCCTGGCAGTCATCCGGTGTATAGGTAGGACAGAGTCGGTCGGAGCTGGGTGCTCCTCCTCCTCCTCCTTGTCTTCTTCCTCATCATCGGCATCATCTCCAGAAGGCTTCTCATCCTCCTCCTCCTCATCATCATCCCTATCAGCAGGGTAGTCAGCTGGATCCTCCTTGGGATCCTCATCGTCCTCCTCGAGATCGGACTTCGAGATATAACTTGGTGACTGGTCAGTAGGTGAGGCATCAGCAGGCAGTGGCTGCTCCTCCGCTAGGAGTACCTCACCGTCTAGTGGCATGAATTCCGGGTAAACAGGCTCTGGAACAAAGTCTAGGGGAAGTGGTGCCTGTGGCTCCTCGGGGCCTGGCACATAATCAGGTGAAGGTGGGGCCTGGAAAGCAGCTACAACATATGCGTATGGATCATCTGGCATAATGGGTGGTCCATCGACTCCTGGTGAACCAATGTTTGACAAATCTGCAAATGGACTGGATATCTGTGTATAGGTGACCGTAGAATCTTCCGAATCTGACATAACTGTATCTGAAAATCCAAAATAACTTATATTAGTATTTAATATAAGACTCTTATAGTAATATACATTTATATCATAACATGTATATCAATCATGAATATCAATCATGCATGCATCTAGCCTAATCGACTAATGCACAAGTAGTATATGTATGTATGTATGCATGTATATCCTGTGAAAAACCCCTTTTGTATATAAGCAATGTTTGAAAATGGTTATAGTCCAGCAAAAACATTTTGACCTGGTTCTCTATAACCTTGGCTTTGATACCAATCTGTAACACCCCTAAATTGGGTTGCAGCGGAATAATGGTCCGACGCGTGTCACATCTTAGACCAATAACACAAGATATATATAGAATGACCATTAAAAGTCGTTTAAAACTGATACATTGGATTTAGCAAACATTTGTTACAAAAAGCCCGAAGCTTAACTTATTCATTGTTCATATTACAAAGATACTAGTTCATAATACATGATTCCTAAAATATTATGCAACCATATCTTTAAGCATGTCATCCCAAAATACAAAATCACCAATGTATCGCTTGCACCTTGTGCTTGCTGACCTCCTGAAAAACATTGCTTTAAAACATCAACAATAATGTTGGTGAATTCATAGGTTTGATAAATCGTATAAAGTTGGACCACAAGATTTCCCCAAGTATATGATAATGCAGGAGATGCAAAACATCACATAATTGTAATTACGTTGCTCTAAGCTCATGACACTGAAGTTCGACATAAATATATGGCAATATATAATTGCCCATATTGCCCGTATTGATGTTCTAACCAGCAACATCCCTAATTCGACAAGGAATAAGTTCGTTTGCCTAGTGATAGCTAATCACCCAAACGGGGTTGTCAAACACAATAGATCTATTCATAACATTCGCGCTTACTGAGACCAATCCAATTGGTTATACCATAATTAACAGTTCATGATAATGGGCTCAACTTGGGTTATCGCTACTTAGGCAACACGTAATCATCGTACAAATATTATCCACTTGTGTCCAGTTATAAAAACAATTGCATGTTTTCCACCCCAAAACTTATAAAACAAAACCATGTAAAATGTGGGGCTATGAACTCACCTTGAGTTACTGATAATCCAAATATCACAGATAATGCGTCACGTAAATCGTCAGATGCAACCTATTTAATTTAAGGCCGTATAAGTACTAAGCATGATGATTAACATCTACCATATACAAGTCTACATAGCTACATCATCATCTAATGGTTTTGGAAAAATTGTGTTTAATAAGTAAAAACGTTTATAATTACAGTTTTTGTAAAACTGGCATAACTTTCGCGTTTTAAGCCCGATTTTGACGTTTCTTATGCCCACGCTTTCGTATTAGGACGAGTTATCATAATTTGACATTTTCATAATTTGGACCTCCTGGTGAACAGTAACTTTTACTGTTCACACCAGACCCTAAATGTATTTATATAGTTTTTGTTATCGTAAAACCCGTAAATGTCGTATTTTCTTCGTTATAGTTCCATTTTTAACGATTCTTTCATGCACGTTATCATAGTTGAAAGTTCTATTGATTTATAAGGTTTACAAAAATAAAAGTTTATGTCATGAATAGTAACTTTTATAAAAATAGTTTTATACAAGTATTTTTATACATTTTAAGTATATTAAGTTGCGTAATTCATAACTTCTTCGTTTTTAATCGAAAAATTACGTTTCTTATTGTTTTGGAATCCTAAAATTATGTATAATCTGTTAAAAATACCAAACTTTTTGTTTTGTATAATTTTTATAAAAGTTATTTTATAAACCCGTTTAATTAACGTATAACTCGTAATTAGCGTATCTTTTTTGTTATTAATCCGTTTTTTGAGTTTCTTACTTTTTTGGAATCGTCATGAGTCATACTATTTTTATAAAATGTCAAACCCACTGTTGGAAATTCGGATTCCAAACAGCCCCTTAATATCAAAGTGTATACTGTTATAATAAACTTGTTTTATGTACTTTTCACTTTAGTAGTTTACCATAAATCCTTTATAACTATATTTGACATATTTGATACTTATATTAATGTCCAAGAGTTCATCCATTGTCCTCATAATCCCATGGTAATAAAATGTGTGTCCAAGATAACAAGGTATTATCCTTACTTTTAAAATCATAACTTTCTTAAGTATTACTTTATTTATTAGTTTATACTGCCGATCTTTTATACATTAATCAACAGGTGTACTATATAAATAATTCAATTGTAACTCAATTTTATCATCCATATTACATAAAATAAGTCCATGAGCAATATTATCAAGTCATTTGCATTACTTTTACTTGTAATCATATTAAGTATTAAAACTTTATAAACCCTATATTTTACATAGAATTATTTTTACACTTTATCACATGGTTATAACACTTATCTGAATCCATTTTAACATGATATTATCATTATCTACAAACATATGTAAAAGTGTAACAAAAATAGATTTTCACAGTAAAAACTCTTTTTACATGTTTAAAATACTAATGCTGATTTCCTTACATAACATCATATATACATTTAAACAGGAAAATGAAAAGTTAATGGGCTTTAGATGTACCTTAGTTGTGATTGAATTAAAACCCATTGATTAGGTTTGAAACCTAATCTTACTTTCTTTGATTAAAAATTGTAAATGGTTACCCCATGCTTCAAAACGGCTTATAGGTAATGTGTCTTAGGAATGATGTGTGTATGATCTGTGTATGCTCTTAGAAAATCAAGGTATGGATTTGCTAAAAGGGGGTTTATTTGCCGTGGCTATATTGAGAGGAACAAGGAAGTGATTTTAGATTTTCCTTGTAATGAGTGTTATGTGTTTGTGTGTTGATGTTATGAATGATAGGATACAGGTATATATATTCCAAGTGGTCAACAAAAGTCTATAAAAGTCCCATAGGGGGGGGGATAGTTTGGACGGCATACTTTATAGAAGGGGGAAACAAGATGAGGGTTTTTAGGGTAATAGTTAGTCAAGTTCACTATTCTTGTACCGCAAAATTGCTTATTAACCCTTAAGTGTACATTGCCCTAGCTCATTAAGTTTATGTTTCTATGTTACTTTATTCATGTTGAGAACTATCCCCATGAAGTAAGGAAGGTGTTGGCTAGATATTTCTTGATAAAAGTGGCAGTATACTTGCATTTAAAGGGAGAGTAAAGTAAAATATGTAAGTGTAGTTTCTTTTAGAAAGCTATACTTGTATATTGAATACATTCTTGCATATTTATTTCTTGCATATTGGGGCGCTTCCCCTATGATATTGTGGTTAAGTTCACAAAACTTTGGTCATTGTAATATTTATTAGGCATTTGTTGAAAAGTAGATTTACTATAACGGGTTCCGGGTTTGTCCTCTAAACGTAATTTATCGCGGAAAGTATACACTTTTACGTACCGATAAAAATAACTAAACAAGGACTCCATAATGATTCTCAAAATGAAGGTTACTTTACCATACCTTGATTGGATGGTGTAAACGCCCTTAATGTGTTTGGTGTGTCGCCAGTTTGTTACATGTGTGATGTGACGCTAATTTTTAGCTTACGCGATTTTACTTAATACATGAAATTATAAGAAAATGCGTACACACTAAAAATAAATTGTAGGTTTATCGACGTTGTCAATGACTTGAAAACATGGGGTGTTATAACCTTGATGATCTGGTATTAATGGAAGAGGCTTGTAGAGACCGAACGGATACGGCTTGCCTTTAGGGTTATGCCAATCGAGTCGCTCAGTTATAGCCTTGGAACATTCTTTAAAATGATACTCTAATTCCGTAAGACTCTTGCAGGTGCCTTAGAGTAGGTTGAATGCGAGTCCAACCAGAAGTTCTTGAGTCAGATTAGTAATGTTAAGCTGATTCATGACAAATGCAGAGAAGTCGATTGGAGTACCTATGAGCTCATCAAATGAAGTAGGAGGTTTTTCAACACGAGCAGTGACACTAATCTAGGTTTGAGCTGGTCAAAAGTCAACACGTTGTCTCTTATTCTAATCAGGATCAGGAGTCAGACCTAGAGATGCAGCCGCCTTATAAGTAGACTTTGGTTGAGAGAAAGACCTTGCTAAGACAACATCTTCTAATGATTCTATGACATTTCGCTTAATTACAAGAGTAGCAAAGTCTGAGACTACTTTAGGAAGAATCTAAGGAAGTTGAGTTTTGACTTCATCTCTGATATTAGTTCTTACTGACGTGTCAATGAGATCTATATACTTATGTTTCTTAGCTTGAGCTTCTTCTCTACATTCTTCATTATGTGACTGAATAGCATTATGGATAGCTTCTCCTAGCTTGTTGTTAATGCAGCGATCTACAATAACAGGTATGGAGGAGATGGCTTGAGCATACTGGTCAACTTGCTTCATTTATGACAGATCAGTTTCCAATTTGGTGACTTTATCATTGAATTTAAACACATATGAGAAATCTAGAAGTGCAGGAAATAAGGTCGTTGCTTCTGAAGTTGTTGGTGTAGGAGTTGGTGTTGATTATTATAGAAGAGGATTAAAGAAATGAAGTGGTAGAGGAATAGTTGTTGGGATTACTGTTATCGGTATGGTAAAGAGAGTAGATGTGTGATTGCTTGGTTCTTTAGTACGAACTGTGGTGTCTATTAAAGAAGCAATCTCATTGTCATCTGGAGAAACATTCTCAAAGTTTAGAAGCTTCTCTGTAAAGTCAGATGAGACAAAAGAGCTTTGCATTAGACCTTCAGTCTTCTGTGTGTCATGGACAGTTGTAAGTGTCACATGAGCATCTTCTTTTTCCTGCTCAAACCCATACTCTTGAGAGACATTGTGTTGATTTGCTCAACCTTGATCAGCATCAGTAATTTCTACATCTTCTTGCCTTAAATTCACATTTACATCTTTGTATAATTCCTCACCATTATCTGACTCTTCTTCATTCTCTTCATCATCTTCTTTATCAATGAATTCATCAACATTTTCTTCTTCTTCTTCTTCTTCTTCTTCATGTTCTTCATCAAACTGATTAAGATTAGGATTCTCATCTCTGTCTGACTTAGTCCTTTCGTGATCACTATCATCATTGTCATTATCATCATTATCATCATCATCATCACCATCATCATGATTATCATCATCATCATCATTATTTCCATCACTATCATCAGCATCATCATTACCCTCATCATCTTCAGTATCATCTTCATCATCATCATCATCTTCTCTCCACTATCACCCCAAGACTCTTTGTCACTTTCATAATCATATTTGGGTACATCAAGATCCCCTGGTTTAGTACTAGTTCCTTCATCTGCACTAGAGGTCTTGCGTTGTTTCTCATCAGGAACCCCTGATTCAAAATCAGTTCCATCACCTGAGCCACTTGCTTGAGATATATAAAAGTCTTTCTTGCTTCATTTTGTAGCCTCCTTGAGCTGAGTAGCTTCAGATAGAGCTACTTTCGAGAGTACATTCAAACCTTTGCCTCTATCAGCCTTAATCGGTGCCTTCTTCTTAGTCAGTTTAGGTTTAGAAGCTGGCTTCTTCTTGGAAGGTACATCTTTCTTAGCTTTGGTAGGCTTCTTCTTGGAGGGAGTTTCCTTAGATGAGATGGCTAAATCAGATTTCATTTTAGGTTTCTTTGATTTTGGGGGTTCAACTCCTAAAGCAATTGCATAATAAGTCTTGTAAGCTACAAAGCCCAGCATGGCTTGATTCATCATTGATTTAGGGAGAATAGCACCATATACTTAAGTGTCTTCATGTCTGGAGACAAATCTCATAGTACCCAATAAGCTTTCATCCCGAGCAGTGTGCATGAACATTCTGTTTCTCATTGAGATAGACTTATCTTTTTTGAGGAAGTGATGAATGATTATCTTAGTGAATCCAAGATAGAACATCGTGTCTTGTTTATTAGTATCTTTGTTATCAATTTGGTAAGCCAAGTCCTCCCAGATTAAAGCAACAAAATCATGGTTCTTCTTGTAGTACATTCCCCAAAGTATTTGTACTCTTGAGAGTCGTATCTTATCAAGGCCATATACCTTTCCACAAAGACATTTATTGATGATTGATGCAAACGTTCTCCATGGTTAATGCAGATGATCAACAATTACATCAGTGATGTACTTGATCTCTCCATAATGACCAAGTTTACAGGTAAAAGATAGAGCTTCCTCTTCTGATGGGGGTTCATCAAATTCTTGACCCACAACCCTAGGACATATGTTGAGAATATCTCTAAACACTTCAACATTCATGAGAAACCTTTTGTTGTTGATCTTGAATCAATATGATGCTTTGTGTTTGTTGACGGTAACCCAGAATTAATGCATGTAGATGACTTGAACTTCAGCAGTGATAAGGAATGCAGGATAGCATGTTGTAAGAGCAAGGGCATCCATAAGTAGGTTCCTTTGGTTTCATTCCAGGATTGATCCTCTTGTTTCATTTTCCAATGACACGTTGGTTCTCTTGAGCTACTAAGGCATTGTCCATTGCACTTTGTTGAGCTTTGGTAGTCATGATTCTGCAAAGAATTTTCCAATACAGTTTATATATAACCAAGTTTATATATGAAACTATATGGCAAGTAGTTTAATGATGACTGATTTTAGATGCAAATTATGATTATCAACAAAGGATTAAGCATACTTAGACAAGCAAACATTTAGCAAATATAGGAGAATGGCTAAAGGATTAATTCGCCTCCTTAGGAAAAATAACTAATTCGCCTCCTTAAAAAAAACTAATTCGCCTCCTTAGGTAAACATACTAATTCGCCTCCTTAAGTAAGAAACTAATTCGCCTCCTTAGGTAAATAGACTAATTTGCCTCCTTAAGTAAAAAAAACTAATTCACCTCCTTAAGTAAGAAACTAATTCGCCTCCTTAGGTAAATAGACTAATTCGCCTCCTTAAGTAAACATATTAATTCGCCTCTTTAATAAGAAAGATAATTCGCCTCCTAAAAAAATCTAATTTGCCTCCTTAAGGGAAAAGTCTAATTCGCCTCCAAAAGGGGGTGGTTTAATTCTCCTCCTAAAGGGGTGGATTAATTCGCCTCCCAAAAAAGGAATTAATTCGCCTGCTGAAGGAGGATTAATTGGCCTCCTACTACTTTTGCTTAATTTGCCTCTGATCTCAAAAATGTATATTTTGGAATATCAAGCATCTCAATCGTATTAAACGTGAATCTTTAGCATCCATAAACAACAAATGAACCAATTAAATATGAATCAACCACAAAATTTGCCATGTAGTCAAAAATGAACTCGAAGTCACATAAATCACATACATAAGATTTATTAATGCTCAAACAAAGGATTTTAAGGCTCTAATGCATACAAGAATATAATCTAACTCTTACTAACAGCAAACCCAACAACATTTTCTATTTCTACCCATTTTCCTAATTTTTCGTATACAAGAATCAATAGAATCACATAATTTGTTAACCAAATGAAAAACTATTTTAAGCGAGTGTTATACACACATAGTCGATCAAAACCCCTCAATCAATTTAGGGTTTGGCCCACTTTTATATTTGAAGAACCCTAAATCAATTTTTAGGGCATTCGAACATAAAAAATGAGTTTCACCCTAATTCCTTTGAGAAATGAGACGTTTAAGGTGTAGGGTACAATCTTCTAGTTATACCTTAAGCTTGAAATTAATTGGTTGATGTTCTTGAATGATGCATGAGTATATCAATGGAAAAGAGAGAAAAAAATTAAGTGTTTATGTGTGTGTGTGTGTGTTATACGAACGGGGCAAAGGAGGTGTTTGTTTTGAAACTTTCAAGTTTGACACAAATGCCCCCTATCCATTATATCCTTTTGCATTTTCATTAAGCAACTTTTCTAAGGCATAAATAAGTTTAACTATTAGCACATTAAGTCCTTGAAGTTTTAACTTTCATTCCTAGCAACTTATTTTTGCTATTTGCTCCTTACAAGGCATAAACACATAACAGTTAAGGCTTCACATAAGTTAAACCTAATTAACTCTCCTTTAATTGTTAACCCGTTATTGTTTAAAACCGTTTCCATTTATCACAAACTGATTTTATGAAGAAGCTATTTGACATTTTCTCCCCCTCAAACAGTGACTCTTTTTTTATTTAAAGAGCAAAAGTCGTTGTTTGAGTGGTCAAATGTGTAACACCTCCAAATAGGGTCGCAGCGGAATAATGTGTCTGAGAGCGTTACATCATAGATCAATAGCACCAGATATGAGAACGACCTCTAAAAGAGTCGTTTAAAATATGATACATTCGATTTATTGAAATTGTTTAATACAAATCACAACGGCTTAAATCGTTCAACATTGAAATAACAAGAATTTAGATCATAACAAATATCTTAAGATGTAATGAATCCAAATCTTTTATGCATGACTCCCCAAAAGAGTATCCCCAATGTATCCTTAGCACCTCGTGCCTCATTGACCTGAGAAAACATGCTCTAAAACGTCAACATAAAGTTGGTGAATTCATAGGTTTATGTAAAATATAATGTAGGACCGCAAGATTTTCCCCGTGATAATGCAACAGATGTAAACATCACAAAATGTAATTACGTCTCCCTAAGCTCATGACACTGAAGCTCGACATGTATGAAATGCAACATAAATTGCCAACATTGCCCGTGATGATGTTCTAACCCGCAACATTCTAAATTCGACATGGTATACGTCCATTTTCCGGTAAACCACCATAGTGAGCACTACTCACCCGAACGGGGATGTCAATCCCAAATAGATCTATTTATAACATTCACGCTCACACAAAGTAATTGACAATTCATGATAATGGGCTCAGAGGGTTATCGCTACTTAGGCAAACATGTAATCATGTAAAAATATGCACTTGCGTCTAATCGTAAAACAATGCATGTTTCTCACTCCAAAAGTTGTAAGTTATTAATATAGTAAAACATGGGGCTATGAACTCACCTTAGTGAATAAACTGGAGTATATGAATCAAGTGAATGAAAACGTCACGGATATGACCGAATGCAACCTAATTAAATATAGGTCGTATGAGTACTAAGTACTTTGAATAACTAATACCACATATAATTCTATATAGTTACATCACCACCTAAAAGTGTTTGTTTAATTCATAAAATTAAACAATTTAATTTGTACTTGTAAAATAAATGTCCATGTATTTGAATATGTAAAAATGATATACTTGTCCAACAATTTGTTATTTGCCAAAAATACTTGATGTATTATTTATATAATTTAATTATATAAATAATTTAATCATTTGAGAATATAATATTTATAAAGTTAAACGTTTAAAAATATCACTTTTAATAAAAACGTCGTATCTTTATAGTTTTAATCCCGTTTTTGTGTTCTTTATATGTATGGAATCGTATTTAAAAAATATAATCAATTAAAACATTTATTATATTCATAGTTACTGTTATGAACAGTAACAGTGAGTGAAAATTTATAAAAATACTTTTTATAAGTTTTAATTGTTGAAATCGTATATTAATTGTATCTCATTCGTTTTAATTCGGTTTTTAGTGATTCTTATGTCCACGTCTTCGTAATTAAAAGCTCTATCCAAGAAAATTATTTCCTAACAGCCCACTGTTATGAACAGTAGCATGTTTTTTTTAAAAATTACTTTTATAAAAATACTTTTTATCGTAAACTTGTTAATAGCGTATCTTTTTTATTTTAAATCTGTTTTTTAATGTAGCTTATAGTTTTGATATCCTCATAACTTGTACTTTTTTACAAAAATAAGTTCACAATTTATCATATTCGAAATCCTTATAGTTTTTATAAAGTTGCTTTAATAAAGTTACTCTTACATATTTAATTACTTAAAACATGTAAAATCCATAACTAGTTCATTATCTATTGGTTTTCCAAGTTTCATATATTTTTTAAATCACAAAAATATGTACTTTAAAGAAAAAATATAAAATATTCTACTTAGGTTCAAATTTATATAGTTTTTATAAACTTAGTTTTATAAAAACACTTTTATACACATTATCTCGTAAAAATCACAACTCCTTCGCTATTTATCAGATTTTCAAGTTTCTTATATGCTTATGATCCTTATGAGATGTATTATTTTTATAAAATATAAAATAAATTTTTATAGGGTTCGAATTAATAGTAACATTTAAAAGTTTAATTAACTTGTTTTATACACTTTTAAACTTAATAAAGTGACCATAAGTCCTCAAATTTATAAATTAATATCCATTGAGTATAAATTAAGTCCTCTACCTTGTGTCCATCATAATAAGTCCATATTGTCCAAAAAAATTGTCCAACATATTTATTTACTTATCTAAACTATATAAATAAATAAATAATCATAACTTGACAAAAAATTATATAATTTATCCATGGCTTGTAAATACTTGATTTAAACATATTAACATATTTTAAACATCGTCTTAACCACAAGATAAAAGTAATTCGTGTATGTATGTACTTGTTTTTATTTTATAAAAA
>BQNB010029019.1:0-56114 GCA_026074375.1 Tanacetum coccineum
CAATGCAAAGCATGATTACAAGATAATTCAAACTTAATAAAACAAATAGAGAAGAATTAAAACACACATGACACTCCTAGTATGCGGGAAAAGTAAATTAGGTTGCCTCCTGGTATGTGCTAAATTACACATACCTTTTTCCATTAAAAACGGACTTAAATGACCAAAAACAGACAAAAACTGCCAAATATATGTTTGTTTTGCATTTGTATTGTGCAGGAAACGGATATCACACAAAAGGACGAAAAACAAAGCCAAAAATGACAAAACTAAGCACGGAATGGAAATGTGTGAAAAGACAAAGCCAAAAAGTCAACCAAGTCAAAAAGTCAAACAGTCAAAGTCAGAGTCAACTCCGAGAAACTGAATCAGAAAAGAATATAACTTGAGGGACTAAATTTGCCAATTCCCAAAGTTATATTACAAGTAGAAAGAAGACAAGGGCTGAATTTGCAATTTACTTAAAATACAAGTTGAGGGGGCAAAACTGCCAAACCCCCATACTTGTATTAACACAAGGACTGTTTTTGCAAAGACATATATAAGGTTGAGGGGGCATTTCTGCCAATCCCTCAAACCTGTATTATTAACAAGGACGAATCTTGCAAAACCAGTTATAACTTTGAGGGGCCTAAGCTGCCAACTGACCAAACTTTTACCCTGTCACTTCAAAACCAATTTTCCCGCCAATCTAAACCCAGAACCACTCACGGGTTCTTCTTCCATCTATTACCCTGCACCTTCATCAACATCATGGATAATACATACTCCTCACCTCCACTAACCCTCTTCAGCCCCCCTAAATACCTTTACACCTTGGCAATCCTCACCATTTTTAATATTCGATGGTTGAGATGACTTTGAAAGAAGCAATGTTGAATCAAAGGCTGGGATTTTACTTAAAATCCTCTCACACAACAAAAACACTTTGGTTTTTGTCTCTACAAAGAAACACAGAAGAAAGAAGAGAGGAAAAGGCAAAAAAAAAACCAAAACCTAGCTCGTTTTCGTATAAATAGGGCCAAGTGTAAGCCATGAAAGGCATCGAGTTGTTTAGCTTATGTTTTATTATGTATTTGCAAAATTTAATGTACTCTCTTTGAAATTAATGAAAAAGTTCAGTTTTTTTTCAGTTTTAATCTATGTTTTTTTTATGTTTATGTAATTTTCAAATTGAATTATCTTTGTTTGAATGTTAAAATCTCATTTTCAGTTGTAAACTTTTCCAATTCAATAAAAGTTCAAAAGTTTTTTTTATATCCTGTGTTAAAGAAGAAGGGTACTGTTCAACTGCTTATTGAAGTGTGACATTAAGCTTTTTGGATGATGAGCCTGAAAGGGATGGGCTTATGGGTTTAAAAAGCTAGTTTGAGCTTTTGTTTACTTCTATCATAGCATAGGACCAAAGGTTTTTCTTTTTACTCTTTTAGCTCATATAACTGTAGCATTGCTTATTCTGTCTTAATAGTACTTAATTTTGCTTATTCTGTCACTTTTTAACTTATTATATCCTATATTTGCATTGCATATCATTCTAATAAGTTAAACCTAAGTTCAAGTTAATACTACTTGTTTTCTAGTTAAAACTGCTTTGTAGCTTATCTTATTATAAGGTGCTTATTTTTATCTAAATTTTTGCTTATTAGTCTTTTAATATCATAACCTTTATCTGCTTTATCAATTTATTAGCTTAATTAAGTAGGTTTAGTGTAAAACTTGGTCTTTCATAATATTAAGGGGTGTTTGGCACAAGCCTAAAATGGGTCAAAAATAAACTTGTAATGGGTTGTGGTCACTTGGCCAACTTTGGCTAGCTCTTGTATGCTAATTTGAATCTGATTTGCAAAAGTTTAAGGTGTCAAATGTTTGTTTTCAAGTCCCTCTTGCTAGTCTCAAAACTGTTAGAAGTTAAAAACCAAGTCAAGTAGCTTATTTGTTAAGCTGGCTTTACCAGCTGTTTAACCTTGTTTTAAGTCCCATCTTAGTGTCTAAATTAGTGTCCAAAAGTGTTTTTAGTTATCCTTTTCCTTAAGTCAAATTCTGTCAAAAAAAATTGTCAAGTTATTTTCCATAAAAAAGGGCTTCATTTTCATTTACAAAAACCAGCAGGTTTTAATGAATCTTAGCTTTTGATTTTTTGAAAATAAGCTCCCCTCAAGCTATTTTTAATCTGTTTTGCCTTAACTTTCAGTTTAGAGCTTATTTGACAGCTTATTTATAAGCTGTCAAATAAGACCCCTTTTGTTTTGTCAACCTCCCCTGGTGCTAGGCAGTGGTTTTCAAACCACTTATTTTGACTTATTTGTTAAATTTAGTTTAAGTAAAGTGCATTTTCAGAAAGCCCATAAGCTCTTTAATAAGCTTTAGGAAGCTCAGACCTTAGGAGGCCCCCTAGCTAGCTCATTTTTAAGCCATAAATAGCTAAATTTGTCATTATGTATGCAGTTTAGGATTTATAGTTTGAATGCTTATTGTAGCTTATTAGCTTTAGCTTAGGGTTTAATCTTGTTTTTACTAGATCATTAGGTGTAAGTTAATCCATTAGTTGCTTTTTCTTTATTTTCTTGTGCTTATTTAAGCTAGCAGCATTAAATTTTAAAACTAGCAGGACTAACTTTAAAGTTAGAACTGCTAGGTTCATAAGCTCATTTGTGGCTTATTTTGAGGTGCTTATTGGTGTTTCAAACCCCAAAATAAGTGGGGCTTATTGAAGCTTATTGGCAAATCACCAAGGCTGTGGGCCCCACTTGGCCTCAAGAACAGCTTAAGGAGCTTAAAATTAAGCCCCAAAAGCTGTCCCAACTGTTTGCAAAACAGTTATAAGCCCTTTGGCTTATTCCATTTTTTTCCTTGCTTGTTTTTGATTTTAAGCTGTTCATTTGTGCTTATTAGGTTGGCCTTAAGCAATTTTGACCCCATTAGTATAGTTGTAGCTTATTTGAGCTTATTTAGTTTAAAAATCTACGTCTTAAGTGTACTCATAGCTTAACAAGCATTTTGCCACTTTTAAGCCCGTTTTCCAGCTTATTTATAAGCAATCTCAAAAAGTTGTAGTTTTAAAAATTGTTAAGCTCAAGGAGCTTAACAAGTTTGGTTAAAAAAGTTTTCAAAAAAAAAGAAAAAAAAAGAGAGGAGACAAGGGGTGACCCGGGTGAGCAAGACTCGAACCCGGGCCTCTACCCTCGATACACCTCTCTTTTAACACAACACTCTTACCGCTGCGCCGCTGGGACTTTTCATTAAAGTCCCCAAGTGGTTGTGTATTTAAGGAGTTTTAACCATTGTATAAGCTATAAGCCTGTTTTCAGCTTATTTTCGGTGCCTTATTTATAAGTCAATTTTTGGTTTTTTATTTTTCGTAGGTTAGTTATAGTGTCAAAGTAATTTAGTAACTTTTTCAGAAATTTTTTAAAAGATAGTTTAGTTAGTATTTTTTTATAATTTAATTTTCGGTAAGTTTTGAAAATTCATAGAAAATTTATAAAAATTATCAAAAAAATTTTTTCTTTTTTATTAAAATTTTTTTTAGTCTTAAATATTCGTAGGAAAAGTAGCCAAAAACTTTGTAGGGTCCTATTTTTGTTACTATTTGATTTGAATTTTTAAAGAAAGGGTCCCCGGAGGGTACGGATTTTTTTGTCTTGGACTCGTTGTGGGTTCAACGACAGTGCCGTTTTCTAGGTCTAGTTATACGTCTTTTTCATTCTTCGTTATTAGTCCCCTAGAATAGTTTAGAAGCAAAAATTTCTTCGTAGGGTTAATTTTGAAGATTTTAGGTTTTTGACCTTTTGTTCGGGATTCGTGCTCTCGTTTTTCAGCTTAATTTCATAATTTTTAGGTTTTTCTTAATCGTTTTTATGTTTGTTATTGTTTTAACTTAGCTTTCCACACTCTCAAATCATTTCGCTCTCATTCAAACTCTCAATCTTCCGATGTATCGATCTCCAGCACAGCCTCGTTGGGGCATATAAACGACCGGAGAACAATTGTCTAACTACTTCTCGTTTTTATTGATTTTGTTCTAGACTATTCTTACTATATTATTTTATCATTTTATTATTTATTATATTTTATTTAAGGTGTCGTTTAGCCTGAATTCACTGTCTCTTATGAAATGGTGTCGGATGTCAATGTGCTTGGACCTGGAGTGTTGGACATTATTTTAGCAGAGTGCAATAGCACTGCGGTTGTCAACAATACAGTGGGAAAGATCTTATTGAAGCAAAACATAGTCTGTCAGCTGGGACCGTCAGCCAAAGTATCTTGAGCATAGCATCGCAGAAATGGCAAATGTTCAGCCTCTGTGGTTGAGATCGCAGGTGCTCTTATGTGTCTTTGAATGACCCAGCTGATAATTATGCTCCAAGGAATGAGCACTTTTGGCGTACTTCTTCGTGTATCTTGACAAACCTAATGTGGATTGTCCGCATTCTACATAGTCGTTAGCTGGCCCTATCGGTTGTCTTTGAATAACAAAAGTTCTACATTAATGGTTGTTTCTTTGAGATACTGGAAAGACCCGTTTTAAGTGCTTCAGAGTGCTTTTTGGTAGGCGATGCTGATACCTAGCACACTATGATATGCGAATACAAGTCGGGTGCTAGCTGGTCAGTGAGGTATATTAGGGAGCCGACCATACTACAAATCGAGTTTGGTCAACTGGAATCCCTAAGGGGTCCTCATCCAGTTTAAGTCGATCCACCATAGGTGTATCAACAGGGTCACACGAATCCATCCTAAATTTCTTTAAGATTTCTAGAGCAAATTTTAATTGATTAATAAAATGCCTCTGGGACTTTGAGAAACTTGTAATCCTAAGAAAAAAGATATTTGTCCCATCATTGACATTTGAAATTTTGAACTCATCTCATTGGAAAATATGTCACATGCTTTAGGGTCGGTCGAGGCAAATATGATATCATCTACATAGATTTAAACAAGAAGAATATATTTGCTTGTTTTCCGAGTGAATAATGTTGGGTCAACTACACCTTTGAAAAACTTGTTGTCTAGAAGAAACTATGACAAAGTGTCATACCACGCCCGAGGAGCTTGCTTTAAACCATACAGAGCTTTATTTAGACGATAAACATGTGTCGTATGATCTGGATCAACAAAACCCTCTAGTTGACAAACATAGACTTCCTCCTTCAATTCGCCATTAAGGAATGCTGTCTTGACATCCATTTGATAGATGGTCATTTTCTTACTGCCGACATTAGCGATGACTGATTCTTGTATAGCCTCGATGCGTTGCAAAACCGGTGCAAGGATTCCTCGAAGTCAATACGCACCTCTCTTGGTCGTTATGCCTTGGCCACCAACTATAGTTTGTTTTTCAGAACATCACCGTACGCATCAAGCTTATCTTTGTAAATCTAATTGAGAGCAATAATCATGACACAGTCGGGTCGTGGTACTAATTTCCATACTTAAAGTCGATCAAATTCGTGAATATCATCTTGCATGGCTCGGAAACCAGCATCTTAGTTACTATAGCAGATTTGAAGTTCTTTGGTTGACTTTTAGACTAGTACAGAGTTATACAAGCACCACAAGGCATCGGTTGCAAGTTGTTTTTTGGTGGATACCGGTCGAGAGAGATTGCCAATGACATTATCAAGCGGGTGATCCTTGCTCCATTTCCCAAGATGATGATGTGGTTGAGATACATGTGTTGATTCTCGCAAACAACATCCCAGATGAAGTGCTTCAGAAACTAGGTTTCGGAGCAAACACGTTACGAAGGGATTGTTGTCAACAGGAGAAAAGGGATTGTCTTCAATGATAGTAGATCCAGCAGCAACACCTTGATGTGAACTTGGAGATTGTAATGCCAAAGATGACGGTAAATGACTTGGAGAGGGTGCATCTTGATCAATGGTAGTGAATAAGGTTGTACGGCAAATTGACTGAACTGGAACTGTCATAGCAAGAGAAAACCGGGTCTTTCAACACGTGAAGGTTCAGGTAGTGTCATAGATCATTGGTTGGAATTAGGATCTCCACTCTTTAGTCGTTTGGGGGTACATAAGGTGTTGGCAGGGGACCGGATGGGTAACGAGCGCCTAAACTTATCTTGTGAGGCATCACGACTCGTAGGAGCAGGTCCTGTATTGAGTTGTCATAGGTGCCATCGGACTCAGACAGCTCATCGAATTAAACGTGAATAGTTTCCATGATCGTCGGGTCCTTTTATTTTAGATTCCATAACCTTCCTGCTTGGTGCATAACCACGAAATTCTAATATCCCAGTTGTTGTTGTATTTACAGATCCTCTCTGCATTGTTAGGGTAACAAAAAGCAGCAAAGATCGAAAAAAGGTAAGATCAGTCTTCTTATCATGCCCAGCTATAATGGAGGTTGGTTATGACCGAATGTGTAATGAGGGATCGTTTTGGTGTAACAAGGAAGTGAGCAACAGCTTCTTGCCCATAGAAAACATTTGGTGCCTTGGAAAAATATCAGCATTAGTCCTAGCAGCCTCAATAAAGAGTACGGTTCCGTCTATTTGGACAAGTCGTTCTGCTGTGGAGTCCTCAAAACAGTTTTTTGATGAAAAATGTCGACGCTTTCATAGTATGCAATCTAATCTTTATTGATAAATTCTGTGCCATTATCGGTACGGATGTATCTAACAGTTTTGTTGAGACCAACTTGTATTTGCTTTAAAAATTTGATGACGAACTCTGGGTTTCATCTTTCGATCTCAAAAACTTAACCAAAAGTAAACCTCAATTGTCATCTACGATACTAGGGTAATTTCTTCCCATAATTATTTTGCACTCGCATTGGTCCACATAAAATCCCATATGGAAGGGTATTAAGAAACTTCCAAGTTGGTTGTTTTCGCTTTGGGTGGTGTGGTATGCTTTTGCTCTTCCCTGTTTGACATGGGAGCAAAGGAGATCTTTTCCAAACTTCAATCTACGGTAAACCTCTTACTAAATCAGCTCAAATATTTTTTATAATTTTTTTATTTATTTTTGTTTTTTTATTGTTATATATATTTATATAGTTTTTTTTTTTTGTATATTTTTTTGTCTTTTTTTTTTTTATTTTGTATTTTTACCCCCTCATTTTTTTTGTTTTTTTTTTATTTTTTTTGATTTTTTTCCCTTTATATCCCCACCCCATTTTGGTCTTTTTTTTTTGTTTTTGTTTTTTATTTTTTTTTTTTTTTTTTTTTTTTTTTTTGCAATTTTGTTTTTTTTTTTTTTTTTTCTTTTTTTTTTTTTTTTTTTTTTCTTTTTATGCAAGGCATTGATGTGGTACCGAAGTCAAGTGGTTTAAACTCGATTGCCATGAACCTGATTTGTTCTTGGAGGCTTTAGACAACAAGCAGATTGAGGAAGAATTCATCATATCTTTGAACCGAGATAAGTACAAATTAGAATCACGAGAACCATTGATTATTCAACTCCATTCAGTATCGTGAACATAACATGAGTGCTTCCTGAATGCAACTTCGAGATCAGAGTCACAAAATTGTCCGACAGAAAATAGATTATGTCCTAGTCCTTCACAAATAAGTTTCCCTTGGAGATTCCCTGGTCACTAATCAACGTAATCTCCATAACCCATTTGATAGCACTAAGTGGTCATTCCCAAATCTAACTGTCTCGATGAACTTTTGCACAAAATTCCTGACACCGTGAGCGACTATCCCCGCTTCTTTGTTTAAGCAGCCTGATCCAAATACCAAAGACGATCGTCACGGGACCTGCATTTTGTGAAAAACAGCCGAGTGGTGAGTTTGAAAAGTTGGATCCCCAATTTTTGTTGGGTTCCTGTTGGTTAGCATGAGCAATGGCCTGATTCTGAAGTGAATGAGAACCGCCTGGTACTGTTGGTTTCTATGTTGGTATCTAGTTAGTGGTTTCTGAGCTGTGTGACTTAGTTTCTTAGTTATCACAGATTTACTATCATTAACATTTTCAGTTTACGTAGCAGGCACGACGTTGGGTTTAGTGAGCCTAGTTAAAGGGCACTGTTCTCTTAAAGTGAATATTCTTCCCGTGGGCCTCCATTGATAACCAACACTGGTAAGCACTTTTCCTATTGCTTTCCACACTTGCTTAACTTTCTGTAGGTATCCAAACTTGCTTAAATTTGCGCACAACATTTTTAACAGAGGGGGATGCATTCATAGAGTGCAAATAAGTAACCACACACACATCATGATTTGCAAAAATTAAGCATTTGTTACATGTTTGGCAAACAGAATGAGAATTCGAATTAATTATAGTACGCTTAGAGGGGAGGATGTAATACTAGAATCAACACGATTCGTGGTTTTCAAACTAGACTTATTGGTCCTAGGGTGTTCTTCTACTTGCTTCTTGTTGACACTCTTAGCCGGCAAGATCCTATTTTTCTTGGTATTGCTCTTAGGCTATGACCTGCTAGCATCAGTAAAACTGTTTACTCCTGTAGAAGGAGGCACATGGACATTAGTCTTTGGAATGTACAGTTGCTCTACATGTTTGTGTGTGTTACTATTAGACATTTCACATTGGTCCTCAAAAGTAACTTGCTTTTTCCTAGTTAAAGGGGGTAGCAGCATGGTTTTTATCTCGTTGATTGACGTCTTTCGAACAAGTGCCAATAACATCTTCTAATAGTTCTTGAGAGTGTTTAGTGTAAAGGCAAGCAAATGCAAGTGAGCTATCTAATGGTCTTTCAACCTTAGCTTCCTCTACGATCTCGCGAAGGGTTTCCACACTTTCCTTAAGGTGTTTAAGATAATCTAGATGCACTTCCCTATTGTTCCTATTGCGAGGGAGAATTGGTTCAACATCTATTGCATACCTACCAGTGGCAAGAACTCTTGGTTTTATAAAATCCATAGTGATGCATTGCAGATTTTCATGTATTTGGGCTTTTACATTCTCATTTTCAGTTAACAAGGCAGTTGTTTGTTCGATATGTTTGGCACGCGTGATCTTAATAGAATCATATAATTCCTTGTAATGCTGCTTAATTTTTGCATTCTCAGTCCTAAAAAGCTAATTTTGTTCTTGGAGAACTGTGACTTTGTCAGTTAATTGAGTGATCTGAAAATCTAAGGCCCTGAAATCAAGAGTACGGTCGGTTTCACTACGGGTCTCATTTAATTGAGAGATTTGCATTCTCAATTTTTTGATGGCGTTGTCCTTTCCTTGAATGGAAGCTTTCATTTTTTCGATTACAAAAACTGCAAGCCATAAAGACATGTTTTGAAAAGTTTAAACTTCCGTTCGAGCTTCATTTAAAGACCCGTGTCATTATTGAAGGACATTTCTAAGTCCGTAAATGTTATCGATAAACAGAAGACATGTCTTGAAAAACTATTTTTTGTATTTTCTATTTTCTGATTTTTATGGTTTTTTTGTAGGTTTTATATTTTTGTATTTTCCTTTTAGATTTAAGCTATATACATATTTACATAGGATATAGGAGGACCATCCTTTACTCCTCTTCTCCTTCCTGAAGACGTTTAAGGGTTTTCGGAGACATACTCGTCATACCAAGTCGCGGGAGTAGAAATTCAAACCGCTCTCTTGGTAATGCTTTGGTGAATATGTCCGCGAGCTGATAATCCTTCATCGCGAATTCAACCACGCCTTTCTCAACCTGTTCTCATATAAAATGGTATCGTATGTCAATGTGCTTGGACCGGGAGTGCTGGACATTGTTGCAGCAGAGAGCAATGACACTACGATTGTCACAATACAAGGGAATCTTATTGAAGGCAAAGCCATAGTCTGTAAGCTGTGACCTCATCCAAAGTATCTGACCATAGCATCTAGACATGGCAATGTATTCAACCTCTATAGTTGAGATCGCAGTGCTCTTTTGTTTCTTTGATGACCAGCTGACTAATTTATCTCCAAGGAACTGAGCACTTCCTAACGTACTTCTTCGTGTGTCTTGACAACCTGCATGGTCCGCATCTGCATAGGCCGTTAGTACCATAGCGGTGTCTTTCAGATACCAAAGACCCCAATTAATGGTTCCTCTGAGATACCGAAAGACTCGTTTAAGTGCTTCAAGGTGCTTTTTGGTAGGCGATGCCTGATACCTAGCACACATGCATACAGCGAATACAAGGTCGGTTCTGCTGACAATGAGGTACATTAGGGAGTCGACCATACTACGAAATCGAGTATGGTCAACTAGAATCCCTAAGGGGTCCTCATCCAGTTTAAGTCGATCCACCATGGGTGTATCAACAGGGTCATACGAATCCATCCCAAATTTCTTTAAGATTTCTAGAGCAAATTTTGATTGATTAATAAAAATGCCTCTGTGATTTTGAGAAACTTGTAATCCTAGGAAAAAAGACACTTGTCCCATCATTGACATTTAGAAACCGTGACAAGGTGTCATACCACACCCGAGGAGCCTGCTTTAAACCATACAGAGCCTTCTTTAGATGATAAACATGTGTTGGATGGTCTGGATCAACAAAACCCTCTGGTTGACTAACATAGACTTCTTCCTTCAACTCGCCATTAAGGAATGATGTCTTGACATCCATTTGATAGATGGTCATGTTTTTACTGGCGGCATTAGCGATGAAGATTCGTATAGCCTCGATGCGTGCAACCGGAGCAAAAGATTCCTCAAAATCAATTCCATCCTTTTGTCGATATCCCCTGGCCACCAACCTTGCCTTGTTTTTCAGAACATCACCGTACTCATCAAGCTTAACTTTGTAAATCCACTTGAGAGCTATAATCATGACACAGTCTGGTTGAGGTACTAATTCCCATACTTGAAGTCGATCAAATTCGTGAATCTCATCTTGCATGGCTTGAAACCAGCAATCTTCAGTTATGGCAGATTTGAAGTTCTTTGGTTCGACTTTTGACAGTACAGAGTTATACAAGCACCACAAGGCATCGGTTGCAAGTTGTTTTCTGGTGGATACCGGTCGAGAGGGATTGCCAATGACATTATCAAGCGGGTGATCCTTGCTTCATTTCCCGAGATGATGATGTGTTTGAGTGACATGAGTTGATTCTGCTGAACTAACATCCTCGGATGATGATGCTTCAGAACTAGGTTCCGGAGCAAACACGTTTACGAAGGGATCATTGTCAACAGGAGCAAAAGGATTGTCTTCAATGATAGTAGATCCAGCTGCAACGCCTTGTTGTGAACTTGGAGATTGTAATGCCGAAGATGACGGTGAATGACTTGGAGAAGGTGCATCTTGATCAATGGTAGTAGAAGAATGTGTACCAGCTGAATTGACTGGAACTGGAACTGCTGGAGCAGGAGAAACCGGTCTTTCAAAATGAGGAGGTTTTATGTATTCATCGAACATCGGTTGGAATAAAATCTCGAGTTCTTTATTTGTTGGGGGTACATTAGGTGCTGCAGGAACCGGATTGGGTACGAGCCCTGAACTTATCTGTCCAGGCTTTAGAAACGAAGGTACGGGTCCTGTACTGAGTTGCACAAGATCTATAGGCTCAGATTGCTCATCGAATTGAACGTGAATAGTTTCCATGATTTGTCAGGTTCTTTTGTTGTAGATTCTATAACCCTTCTTGCTTGGTGCATAACTAACAAAAATTCCAATATCAGTTGTTGGTTGTAATTTTCCAAGATCCTTGATGTCATTTGTAGGGTAACAAAGAGCACCAAAGACTAGAAAAAAGGTAAGATCAGGCTTCTTATCATGCACCAGCTTATATAGGGTTTTGTTATAACGAGTGTGAATGAGGGATCAGTTTTAGGTGTAACATGTAGTAGCAACAGCTTCTGCCCATAGAATCAACGAGGCCTTGGAAAATATCAGCATTGTCCTAGCAGCCTCAACAAGAGTACGGTTTCGTCTTTTGACAACGCCGTTTTGCTGTGGAGTCCTCAAAACTAATTTTTAGTGAAAAATGCCGACACTTTCATAATATTGAGTCAGAACTTAATTGACAAATTGTGTGCCATTATCGGTACGGATGTATCTGATAGTTTTGTTGAGACCGACTTGTATTTGCTTCAAAAATTTGATGACGAACTTTGAGGTTTCATCTTTCAATCTTAAAAACTTATCCCAAGTAAACCTAGAATAATCATCAATGATGACTAAGATGTATTTCTTCCCATTAATTGTTTGCACTCGCATCGGTCCAATCCATATGAAGGGTATTAAGAACTTCCAAGTTGGTGTTTTTAGTTTTGGGTGTGTGGGAATGTTTTTTGCTCTTTCCTAGTTGACATGCGGAGTAGAGATGATCTTTCTCAAACTTTAATCTAGGTAAGCCTCTTACTAAATCCTTTTTGCAAGGTCAATGATGGTACCGAAGTTTAAGTGGTTTAAACGACGATGCCATAACCATGATTTGTTCTTGGAGGCTTTGGACAACAAGCAGATTGGGGAGGACTTCATCATGTCTTCAACCAAGATAGTGTACAAATTAGACCCACGAGAAACTTTAATTAATTCAACACCATCCGTGTCTCGAACATAACATGAATGCTTCCTGAATGCAACTTCCAGATCAGAATCGTAAAATTGTCCGACAGAAAACAGATTGTGTCCCAATCCTTCCACATAGTATACCCTAGAGATCACACTGTCACCAATCACGTAATCTCCATAACCCATGATAGCACCAAAGTGGTCATTCCCGAATCTAACTGTCCCGGTGAACTTTTTTATAAAATTCCTGAGCCGTGAGCAATCCCCCGTCATATGTTTTGAGCAGCCTGAGTCCAAATACCAAAGGACGATCTGTACGACATACATTTGAAAACATATGAATATGGAGAGTTTGGAAAGTTGGATCCCTATTTTTGGTTGGGTTCCTGTTGGTTAGCATAAGCAATAGCAGATTGCATAGAGTCAGCAATTGCCTGATTCTCAGGTGAAGTGGGAAGGCTAACAAGAACTACATAGTATTGTTGGTTTTTACGTTGGTATCTGGTTAATTGTTTCTGAGATGTGTGACGTAATTTCTCAGTTATCATAATTTTACTAGTACTAACGTTGTCAGTTTGCTTAGCAGGCACTACTTTGGATTTAGTAAGCCTAGTTAAAGGGCACTGTTCTCCTAGAGTGAATATTCTTCATGTGGGCCTCCATTGATAACAACACTAGTACACACTTTTCTTGTTGCTTTCCACACTTGCTTAACTTGCTTAGATTTACACTAGAGGACAAACCGCTACTGACAAACCTCTGCCTAATAAGATAAACTGCTGTCAGAAATGACAAACCGCTAGCATAGTGTACGATCTGACAAACCACCAGAACAGTGTACTTTCCTGACAAATTGCCAGAACAGTAGATCAAACCGCTACGCTTAACAACCAATAGTTTACCAAACCGCTACGATGAACTACGCACTTTTACACCTTAAAACACCTAAAAATCACCCTTTTGAACGTTTTGACTTGGATTCTTTTGCACAAATGAGTACTAGAAGGCTATAAAAACTACAAAAACATGAATTTTAACACAAGAAATGTGAAACTCAATGAAACTCAAGAACAAGAGCTAAAACCTCCTAAAACTCAACTTTTGATCTAAACCAAGCACTAAAACGCACACACAAACGATCTAATCATCCCATGAGCTTTGATACCAATTGTAGGATATTGGAAATAATAACACAATAAAAGATAGATGGACTAGCCAAATCTAGAGAAAGAAAGTGAGAGAAAAAGCTTTCTAGTGAGAGAAAGTGTAACTTGTATAATGAAATGACTAACCACCTCTTCCAAGGCATGGAAGAGGCTTATATAGTAACTTACAAAACCGGCCTAAGGGCCTTGGTAGTGGGCTTACACGTTGGGTTTAATACCCAGCCCATTACCGAATGTTATATATTAAACGGTTAACTATGAGCTACAATAAATGGTAAAATACACCAGGTGACCGAGTCTTTTTCTAATATCTAACAAGAAGAAATTCACAAATTTGATCGACTTCAAGTATGGGAATTAGTTCCAAAACTAGACTGTGATAATCGCTCTTAAGTGGATTTACAAAGTCAAGCTTGATGAGTATGGTGATGTTCTAAAGAACAAGGCACGGTTAGTAGCAAAGGGATACCGTCAAGAGGAGGCTATTGATTTTGAGGAATCATTTACACCAGTGCATGGATAGAGGCTATCAGAATCTTCATTGCAAATGCCGCCAGCAAAAACATGATCATCTACTAGATGGATGTGAAGACTGCATTTCTGAATGGCGAGCTAAAAGAAGAAGTCTACGTCAGTCAACCCGAGGGATTTGTTGATCTAGATCATCCTACACACGTCTATCGTCTAAAGAAGGCTCTTTATGGTCTAAAGCAGGCTCTACGGGCATGGTATAACACCTTATCAAGGTTTCTTCTAGATAACAAGTTCTCCAAGGGTGTAGTGGATCCTACGTTATTCACTCGAAAAACATGCAAACATATTCTTATTCAAATTTACATAGATGATATTATATTTGCCTCGACTGATCCTAAAGCTTGTGACATATTTTCTAAAGAGTTGGATTCAAAATTTCAGATGTCATTAATGGGGTAAATGTTATTTTTCTTAGGATTACAAATTTCTTAAAGTCCCGGAGGCATCTTTATTAATCAATCAAAATATGCTCTCGAAATTTTAACTAAATATGGAATGGATACGTCTGACCCTGTAGATATACCAATGGTTGATAAATCAAAACTGGATGAGGACCCCTTAGGGATTCTCGTTGACCAAACTCGGTTTTGAGGAATGGTTGGCTCATTAATGTACCTCACTGCGAGTAGACCAGACCTTGTATTCGTCGTGTGCATGTGTGCTAGGTATCAGGCTAAGCCTACCAAAAAGCACCTTGAGGCAATTAAGCGGGTCTTTTGGTACCTTCGAGGCACCATTAACTGGGGTCTTTGGTATCCAAAGGACACCGCTATGGCACTAACAGCCTATGCAGACGTTGACCATGCAGGTTGTCAAGATACAAGGAGAAGTACATCGGGAAGTGCTCAGTTTCTTGGAGACAAATTAGTGAGCTGGTCATCGATAAAGCAGAAAAGCATTGCTATCTCAACCACAGAGGCTGAATACATTGCCATGTTTGGATGTTGTGCTCAGATACTTTGGATGAGATCACAGCTAACGGACTATGGCTTTGCATTCAATAATATACCTCTGTATTATGATAAAAAAAGTGCTATTGCTCTTTGCTGCAACAATGTCCAGCACTCCCGGTCAAAGCATATCGACATACGTCACCATTTCATAAGAGAGCAAGTAGAGAATGGTGTGGTTGAACTTTACTTTGTGACGACGGATTATCAACTTGCAAACATATTCACAAAGGCATTATCAAGAGAGCGGTTAAAATTTCTTCTCCCGCAACTTGGAATGAAGAGTATGTCTCCGGAAACTCTCAAACGTCTTCAAGATGGAGAGGAGGAGTAAAGGAAGGTCTTCATGTATCCTATGTACATATTTTAAAACCAAAAACAAAATTACAAAAATATAAAACCTACAAAAACCACAAAAATCAGAAAAAGAAAATACCAAAAATATTTTTCAAGACATGTCTTCTGAAAATCGATAATATTTACGGACTTAGAAATGTCATTCAATAATGACACGTGTCTTTAAATAAAGTTCGAGCAAAAGTTCAAACCTTTTAATACATGTCTTAATAGCTTGCAGTTATTTTAGACTGCAACCTGCTTTTCAATTTGAGGAAAGCATGTCGTCAAAAAGACAACTGATCCTGACAACGGGTAATTAATTTTTCCCGAGCATGGATTACTTTATATCTATGCATCATGGGAATAATGTACATTTCAGTGCGTTATTTCTACTTCAAGAAGAGAAGTCTTCTTTTTTAACCAGATAATTTATTCTTAATTGATTCTTCAAAATTATTTAAGTTCAAAACGGTGGAAAAAGTGTTGTTGAAAATTAATCAGTTTGTGCATTTACAATAAATTTTCCACTCAAACAACGACTACTGCTCTTTAAATAAAAAATGGGTTATTGTTTGAGGAGGAGAGTGATTTCAAATTTATTTCATCAAATGGGTTTCTAAAATATCACACAATTAACGAAAAATATTTTTTTACTACAAACGGGTTATAATTTGAAGGGGAGTTGATGAATTTTAACTCAAAGGGCCAACATTGTATGTTAGAAAGTATAGGGACTTATGTGAAATTTGCTTATTTGTTTCTATTCTCTTAATAACTACAAGGACTGAATTTTCCATTCCTTAAACTTGTTTTAACTTTAGAAATACATTATTCAAAAAGTTAAAGTGTATTGAAAGCCTAGGGACTAAAACTGCCAAATTAGAAACTTGTGATATATAAGGCAGTGGTTTGATCCATCTGGTCAAACTTATCACTTTTAGTCAAACATAAAAACACACAGACACACGCAAACCGCTACCACGATTTCCACCTCTTTGATTCTTGATCTACTATTTGTTTCTTGCTAAGGTAACATTCTAATCTTAATCTAAATCATTAGATCTTACTTTAGAATTATGGAATTGAAAGAAAACACATTAAATCAAGTAGAATCACTAAGAAATGACATGATTTTAGTCGAATTCTAAAATGTTGTTTGGAAATGAGTTTTGGAACTGGGTTTAGATGCAACTAGGGTTCTTGATCACTATTCTATGTCTGTTTATGTATAGATCAAACACAAGTGTGTTAATGATAGATTTTGTATTCGTTTTTTATTGAATCTTAATAGAGTGTTTTGTACTATGTTTAGCTTGTTGGGATTAGTTCATTAGGTTTAGATAATGATGCTTTAGTGCTCGTTTGAGTTTCCCAATCATTTGTATACTCGAGGGATGATTTTCGTATATTTGTTAACTTTAGAAAGTCAACAGCGGTTTGAGTGTTGTTGAACATTGTTTATGTATGCTTAGTTGTAGTGTAGAAGTCACTATGGTATTGCTAAATCATGTATGCATGCCCCCTTATGATTTTAAAGGTTTTCGTGGCTTAAATGTTTGTGCTTGGTTCAATTTTGATGAAATGTGATGGTTTAGCATGATGAAAAGGGTTGCTAGGACATTAAGATGATATTAAATGCCTTGGATCATGTTTGTAGTTAACCAAAGTGTTAGAAAATTATGGTTAAGGTTGCGGTTCTAAGCAGCGGTTTGCTTGTTTTTAAAATATTTAATTCAAACAGGTGGACCACGGTTTCCTCACAGCGGTTTGGTCAAATATACTTTTAATATTAAAATATTCAAACCGCTATTATAAAATTTTCCTAATCCGTAGCGGTTTGATTAAATACCAATAAAATATTCATAACGGTCTGGTCACAGCGATTTGATAAAATTTTAATTTTTTTCTTAATATTTTATTCATAGCGGTCTGTCAATCAATTTACACCGTGGTTTATCCAAACCTCTTCACAGCAGTTTGGTCAAATCCCTTTCACCGTGGTTTGCCACTCCATAGCAGTTTACTCAAACCACTTTATAGCGGTTTGATGAACTGCTTAACAGCGGTTTGGGCCATAGTTTCGAGTCTTGGCCCATTAAGCCCAATAACCCTATATGGCCCAATCCAAAGGCCCAATTGACTTGATAACTCCCATCCGGGCTCAGTTAACCTGTCATTGGTCTTGTCAGATACTCAGTGACTCTATGAGAATTCTATTACAAACTTAATCGAACATGGCATGCTAATTCAAACTCAAGGCAAATGATTTCATCTAACATCAAATATCTGCAATATGGTCTATCTTTGTTGATACTCTTAAGCAGATAAGATGGTTGAAGGAAATGTCCCTGCTCCTACCAGGACCGATGATCAATTGGTTCCTATCAAGGCACGCTTGCCGATTGGAAAGAGCAATCTTCTTATGGACCTTCAAAAGAAACAGAAGAATCCCATCTTTCTCATCTCATTAGATATCCTACAGAACACCAACCTCTTCGGTGCTTTCACTGCTTCAGCTAATGCTCCCTCTATCTACATTCAGCAATTTTGGAACACTCTGACTATGGATACCAAGACCGGTATATACAGTCTTCAACTGGATGAACTGTGGTTTACTCTAAATGATGATCTTCTTTGCAGTACCTTAGGAATTACTCCTAAAGATCCTGCACACCCTTTTGTGGCACCTCCAGCTGGGGTTTTGGTTATAGATTTTGTAAACAATCTGGGTTATCCTGAAGAACTCCAGTTTGTCTTAAAAATATACGTGAATAGTCTCTATCAGCCATGGAGATCAATTATGTCGATGATCAACCAATGCTTGACGGGCAAGACTTCAGGTTATGACAGACCCAGACACCCAGTTATTCAAATGTTGTGGGGGTGTTGTCACGGGAACAAATGTTGACTATGTTGAACTCATTTGGGAAGAGTTCGTTCAAGCAATTAAGACTTTCTTTTATGATGCGGCTAGTCTAAAGGTTCCCTCCAAGAAGTCCAAGCCTCATGTTATTCCAAACTGCCGATTCACAAAGTTGATCATATGTTACTTGGGAGCAAGACACAACATTCACAAAAGGCCAAAGTCTCCTCTTCACATTACAGCAGATGACTATACACTTGGCAATCTCAAATTCGTCCCCAAAGGAGAACTGGATGAGGTATTCGGCATGGCTATTCCCAAAGATCTATTAACTAATGCTATCTGTAATGCAGAATACTACCAGAACTACTTGGAAATGGCTGCACGCAAACCACGTCAACCAACTGCTTTAACCGATGAAGAAAGTGTGAAGAAGAAGAAAGTTCCACCAACTGATAAGATAAAGAAGGTTGCACCAGCCAAACAAACGAAGCCTGTGAAAGAGAAATCCACCAATCCAAAGCCAGCAAGGGTAAAGTGTTAAAAGTTCGAAAAGGAAAGAGGTCTGATCGTCTCGTTGACGAAGGCGATGAAGAACCTTAAGCTCACGAGTCAGTAAACGATCGAATGATACGTTATAAAACAAAATAACATTCGATTTATTTAAAAAGAAGATCAGAGTTACAAGGTCTCAAACCAGTTTAGAAAATATATTTCTAATGAGTCACATCACGACTCGTTTTCTAAAAAATCACATTATCGAATGTAAAAAATTTCACCGAATCCAATCCTTGATATCCATGTTCTGTCCCATCCAAGCAATCACAAGCACCTAAACCTGAGATACATGCTTAAAAACGTCAACAAAACGTTGAGTGAATTCATAGAGTTTTCAAATAACAATTTGGACACATATTTGGTCCCCCAAACATTGATCACATTAGAACGCAATTTAGTTCTATAAAACACGTATAACTTACTAGCTAGGCAAGCCATACCATTATTTCCAACTTCCGTGACCCCGTGTACCGAACCTTAACACATTTATCATGATAGATTAATAAGTGATCGGGTAGTATGCCACTACCCCTTTCTCAATACAAAATGGCCATTACATGGTGCTCACCTTCGGATTCATACCCCGGACAGGGTTGTCAAACCCAATGGATCTATTTAATGCATTCAGCATTTACCTCCTTGGTAATTAACGAGTACACAGTAAAAGGCATATACTCATGGCAATGAAATCATATTATTATTTCAAAACACTTGCGTTCAATTTTTAGAACAAACCACAACATCAAGCATGTATAAAACTGCTTATGTTCAATTTATAAAACAAGCAACAACAAGTACGTTTAAAACTATTTGTTTTCTACTTTCTAGAACAAACAACAAAAAGTACACATAATGTTACTTGTGTTCCATTTTTCAAAACATGCATGTATCCCCCTCGCGGGTTTATAAAACATTCAAAGCATTTAAAAGCGAGGCTATGAACTCACCTTGATCGAAGACCACGATCAATAATCAATCAATCATGGAACGTCACCGATAACGAACTCGACCGCGACCTATAATTATGTTGCTTGGTTACTATATAATAAAGTACGATCGAATGATGCGTACATCGCAACGATAGAAATCGTATAAAATACACACGTGATGAGAAATCCTCCTGCGCGACCTAGATCCTAACACTTAGTATACTTTAGATAACATCTTGTTTTCAAACATAAGTTGTATCACTTTATTAAAAACTTTCTATTTTTGGAAACTTCATATAATTACAAAGTTACTATTTTTAGAAAGCCCGACCATTCGGACATGTTAGTCCATAAAATGTTTAATTTCCTATTTATGGCCATCTATTCAAGTCTCACCATTAATATGACACTCTCGACGATACCTTTCCTTATACACTTATATGCATATATGTTTTTAATTATAAAGTTTCTATTTTTAGAAACGTCCTCGTTCATTAAGGTCGTCAAACCCAAAATATCATGATCGTAACAATAATAATGTTTATTATCTTTATAAAATCCAACAAGTCTCATACTAACCCAATTGACTCTTAAAAGTCAACGTTTGACTTTTTAATATATATTTTTCCTTAAATCTGACCCGTCCAAAATGACCCGCTAGATCACATTTTTGCGACTCGCACTCTGAAATACTTTGACGTAAAATGACGTTTTGGACAACTTTTTAGTTTTAGCCGAGACCCGAAACTCAAAGGAAAATGACGAAAATGCCCTTGCAATTTCTGTGCAGTTTTTAGTATATATACTTTATTTTCTAACCCTCGGCTTGGTCTAGCTTCTTCGTTTCAAATCCTTAAATTCTGAAATTTACATGTCGAAATTGAAACGGCATTCCGGGCAACTTTCGTGTTTCGCTGGAAGGCTAAAACGGACTCGAAAGTGCTCGAAATGGACGTTTTATTTTCTGCGCAGCATATACACAAGTAAAATAGCTGATTAATAGTATATAATTTTTCTCAAACTTCAATCGGCCGTAAAAACTTCGTTATTAGGAGTTACGGAACGATCCACCTATCAAAACGCTCATTAGAACAAACTCTATCATATTTTCTAAACCAAAATCAAATTTTACAAAATCTTGAATCTCGTAATCCGTGCCAAAGATTCTGCTCGAAAATACATTTTTAAAAACCCACTAAACGGTCATTTTCGGCTTCCGACAACATCAAATCAACATCATCTAGCCTATTTTTATCATCCAACATCATTTCTAATCTTGTCTAGCGTAAGATTCAATCAGATTTTATAACATGCAATTATCGACAATCGATAGAACCACTAAAATAAACATAATACAAGTAATAAAATACTTACAAAGCTACACAAAAATGTTTTCGGCCTTCCCCTTTGTTAGTTCGAACTCGGACACAAACCAAAACCACAAGACCAAATACTTTTTCAATCGAACCAACTCGCTACAATGTTTATTTATCAACCAAAAATCAATACTTTCAACCCAATTCGACCAAACTCGGCCCGAACTCCAACTACAAAAATACTCATTGCATGTTTGATTTTCCTGGTGGGTTTTGTTTAGTTTTTCGTAAGGATTAAGAAAATATAAATGGATCGTAATGCATGCGATTTTTCCGGCGAGTGGTGGTGGTGGTGTGGTGGTGCGAACGGTGAAAGACGCAAAGGGGGAGGAGAACAAAATTTTCTAAAAACATAAGTGTGTGTGTGAGTGTTTACTTATATAGGAAAACACTTTGGCACTTTGGCACTTTTGATCCTCAATCTTTCAATCTTTATAAACATAAAACACTAGGGTGTTTGTTTCATGTTCTCAACCGACCTAAAGGGCTCGGGTTTCACCATTTTGTAAATATTTTTCTTCCGTCGACTTTGTTTTATTTTAAAACATTTAATAAAATGTTGAACCACGTAAAACTCGACCTTTAGACACGGTTTTCACAAAAACTCAGGGAAAGCCTTAAAACATTAAAATAAATATAATTTTCGCTCTCGGAGCAAAAATATGAAATTTTCTAATTTTTCTCAAACGCTTAAACGAACAAAAATTCAAAACACGGCTTACGAAATAGCAAAAAATAATTATTTTTATCAAATCGCCCAAAACGAAAAACGATTATTCCAACTCATTCGTAGAAAATAAATAACGGCTCAGGATAATCGCCGGCCTAAAACTCGGGTTGTTACATTCTACCCACCTTAAGGGAGCGATGTCCCGGTGCTCAATTCAACTTATTCATCCTAAGCTCACTCATGGAGATATAGCCTTTGATCCTCAAACGAACTCATGCGTTCTCACGTGACGGATACGCGACATTACACTCGCTAAATACAAGGCGAAAAATCAAATACAAAAACACATGGTAAATCTACCAACAAAAATCAATCATATACACCGAATCGTCCTTATCAAAAGAAAACATAAACAAGCCACGGAAGCATCTGGGGAAAAGTCGTCACATCATTCTTAAAAATTTCAAAATGAGAGATCAACCCAATTCATTTGGTGATCATACCAACAAAACAAACGAACATCGCTACACAAAACCAAAACATACGTCGCTAACCAAAACCAAAACATACGTCGCCCTCTCGGTCTCATTTAATAATGCACCACTAGTTGCGAAAACATTCCGGAGTACATATGACTCCATCAAACGCATTATAGCACTACTACACATAACCACATAATCACATAGGCACATATCCACATAATCGCATATTCGTCACTTTACAATGACTTTATATTTCGGCCTAGCTTTACTTAGGCATTTTATCACGCTTGCTTATGATTAAACCTTAGCAATAAACCATGCTAGCTTACTATGAAGCCTTCACAAATAAACCATGCTCGCTTACTATGAAGCCTTAGCAAATAAACCATGCTCGCTTACTATAAAGCCTTATCAAATAAACCATGCTCGCTTACTATGAAGCCTTAGCAATACGAATCATGCTCAACACGTGGGTTCATATCCAACCGATCAAATTTCTCATTTACAATGGGTAGGCAAAATTTGCCGATCCAACTCACAATATACTATGCTTGCCAAAAAGTCAAGCCATTTCGACAATAATTCTGACTTAATCACGGCTAAGTCCTAACCAACAATACCATGCATGCTAATTAGTCAAGCCATTTCAGTCAATAAACCTTGGGTAGGCATACCCATCTGATCCAAATCATATTAAACAATCACATAGAAGCGGCGACATATACGCCCACATTTAGTAAACCCTCAAACACATAGAAGATACATTTTCATGATTTTTTATGGCGGTGCTCCCGCAACTATACATAAAATATTAATAGGATCTATCCAAGCATCAAGGATTCAATAACCGTACTCTCAAAGACGGCGATTTCAATTGTGCCGTATTGGACGATTATTACGATTGGCTCAATTCCATTATATCCTATCGGTCATCAGACATATAGACTAGATACGTCTAGACCACAACGCACATTCACCAGACAATTTCTTCTAAATTCCTGATTTCATTCCCCTTGACCCGAGGCGTAAGCTATTTCGATTGATTCCCCCTCGAAAATGGTGACGGATGCCGCCATTGGGTTCCATTAGGGTTCTTGATCTTCTCGCTCGACTTCGCGCAACAGAGTCATTACGTTCAAGGGGTAAGGATCACGAACCTAACTTTAAGTCAAGCGTCGCGTAGCGCTCCATACTTATCCTCGATGATCAAAACACATACATTAAACATCATTACCACTAATTAAGTCGAGGCAACCACACATATTCCATAAATAATTTATCCCAGCTCAAATTTTCATCCTTTTTGACTCAAGATGTTGGCTACTTCGATTGCTTCTCCAGAATGGTGACGGATGTCGCCATTAAATTTTACCTAGACTTTCAATCATTCGCTCCTCTACATGCATTTCGAGTCCCTTCGTCAAGGAGTAAGAGATACTACACCCAACTTTAAATCAGGTGTCGCGTAGCTCTCTATACTTGTCTTGGGCGATCAAGATGCATTTGTTAAACAACATTACCACTACTTTCCATTTCGGGGAAAGTCTTCTTTACTGCCATCGGTTGCTATAACCAAGGCAACGCACACATTTGATGTAGGAGAAGTCTTCTCCATTTCACACATCTAATATCGGAATTATCAAAACCCTGCTTTCATCCACTTTGACGGTCTTATGACCTCAAGGAGATCTTTTCTCAATGCCGATATCAGGTTTCTCGGTACCTCACCCTTTAACCAATTTCATTCGTTTGTCACATAAACTACCGGGTATATGTATATATATATATGAAGTCGGATTGAATATCCGCACGCCGTGTAACGGCTAATTTTTCGAGAACTAGTATTGGCATAGAATGTCACTGCGAATGGATATATATATATATATATATATATATATATATATATATCCATTCGTAGTGGCATTCTATGCCAATACTAGTTTTCAAAAATTCGCCGTTACACGGCATGCGGATATTCAATCCGACTTCATACTAAGTCTCGCTATAACAAGCAACCGGTCTACTTTTTAGGCGACCTAAACTCCATAGTCCCTCCTAAGCTTACTTACAATGACTAGTTCGATCAAAATCTCTTCCACAAGGTCAGGTCCAAGTGACCTTTTAAGTCACTACACAATTTGAAAATTTCCATCGTTTAATAAAATATCATTTCAATTGGAGTTGCGTAAAAAATTTCAAATGGTTTGAAATTGGAATGCTTTGTAGAATGGCATTCAAAATTTTTTTATAAGCATTTAAAATGGCTCACGGGTCAAAATCATTGATTTGTAAAATGTCATCATGGTGGTTTAAAGTTAAAAATCATAGCAAGTATAAGGAACACCCAACAAGAATAAGGGTAAACAAAGAAGATATAAGTGCATAAGAGTGCTAGCAGGAACCGCTACGCCTTCCCAAAAATTTGGATCATACTGAAACAAGATGAAATCCAGGGTAACAATGGCAACCTAGCCCAAACCACCCATGCTACTAGAGCATCACATACATAGCCCGCATCGAGCTCTTAATCAAAACCATGACTAAAGAATGCACAATCACAACACCGATGATAAGATAAAAAAATTTAAGGTAACAATGACCTCAAACCAATAAACCTTTAGCTTCTTGATTATTTTCTAGATTTTACCTCCTCATCACTTTCAACGTATCTCCTAAACCGTGAGTTCACAATGGTCGAAACAACCATTCAAATCTAAGTTTGTTCAATACTTAGAACTTCCAGTTTCACATATTCAGGTGTTGCCATATAAATTCTTGGATTTATTACTCATTTAAATTCTTGTCTATGTTTTTCGACTAGTTTTCCCATTTCGGCAATAATTTACTCGTCCGGCGTCGATATGACTCCATCCGAACTCCTACAGGTACCTAAGGTGTTTCTCTACTTCCTAGTACAATCTCTCAGGTCTTCATATACCAAAAATATTTTAAAACACTCCCAACGGGCTGCTAATCAAAAGCAGTCTCTAAGAAATTGCGACAAATTTTTGTAGCTTACGGATACGATCGAAACTTGAAATCTATGGATACCATTGATGTGAGCCCAATTGAAGGTAACAGACCTATGAGTCCTCTACAGGTACCATAATTTCCTTTTGAATAGTTAATACAAAAACATCGACTTGATCAACATTTCCTCTCTTAGGCTTTCTCATTCCTCTACCTCATCTACCAACTCGTCCACCCGTTCCCCTCCTTGTGATGCGGCAGTAAGCCGGCCAGCACTTCGGCGGCATTATTTATACGAGGGAGAACATGGGCAACGTTAGGTACGAGGGTTGGCTAATATATATAAAGGCCATAAAACACTGCTCCCGCAACTATACATAAAATATTAACAGGATCTATCCGAGCATCAAGGATTCAATAACCGTACTCTCAAAGACGGCGATTTCAATTGTGTCGTATTGGACGATTATCATGATTGGCTTAATTCCATTATATCCTATCGGTCATCCGACATATAGACTAGATACGTCTAGACCACAACGCACATTCACCAGACAATTTCTTCTAAATTCCTGATTTCATTCCCCTCGACCCGAGGCGTAAGCTATTTCGATTGATTCCCCCTCGAAAATGGTGACGGATGCCGCCATTGGGTTCCATTAGGGTTCTCGATCTTCTCGCTCGACTTCGCGCAACAAAGTCATTACGTTCAAGGGGTAAGGGTCACTAACCCAACTTTAAGTCAAGCGTCGCGTAGCGCTCCATACTTATCCTCGATGATCAAAACACATACATTAAACATCATTACCACTAATTAAGTTGAGGCAACCACACACATTCCATAAATAATTTATCCCAGCTCAAATTTTCATCCCTTTTGACTCAAGGTGTTGGCTACTTCGATTGCTTCTCCAAAATGGTAACGGATGTCGCCATTAAATTTTACCTAGACTTTCAATCATTCGCTCCTCTACACGCATTTCGAGTCCCTTCGTCAAGGAGTAAGAGATACTACACCCAACTTTAAATCAGGTGTCGCGTAGCTCTTTATACTTGTCCTGGGCGATCAAGATGCATTTGTTAAACAACATTACCACTACTTTCCATTTCGGGGAAAGAAGTCTTCTTTACTGCCATCGGTTGCTATAACCAAGGCAACACACACATTTGATGTAGGAGAAGTCTTCTCCATTTCACACATCTAATATCGGAATTATCAAAACCCTGCTTTCATCCACTTTGATGGTCTTATGACCTCAAGGAGATCTTTTCTCAATGCCGATATCAGGTTTCTCGGTACCTCACCCTTTAACCAATTTCATTCGTTTGTCACATAAACTACCGGGTATATGTATATATATATATATCCATTCGTATTGGCAGTTCCTATGCCAAACTAGTTTTTCAAAAATTCGCCGTTACTCGGCATGCGATATTCAATCCGACTTCCATACTAAGTCTTCGCTATTTATTAACCCCCCAAAGCAACCGGTCTACTTTTTAGGCACCAAAACTCCATAGTCCCTCCTAACCTTATTACATTGACTAGTTCGATCAAATCTCTTCCACAAGGTCAGTCCAAGTGAACTGTTTAAGTCACTACACAATTTGAAAATTTCCATCGTTTAATAAAATATCATTTCAATTGGAGTTGCGTAAAAAATTTCAAATGGTTTGAAATTGGAATGCTTTGTAGAATGGCATTCAAAATTTTTTTATAAGCATTTAAAATGGCTCACGGGTCAAAATCGTTGATTTGTAAAAATGTCATCATGGTGGTTTAAAGTTAAAAATCATAGCAAGTATGAGGAACACCCAACAAGGATAAGGGTAAACAATGAAGATATAAGTGCATAAGAGTGCTAGCGGGAACCGCTACACTCTCCCAAAAATCCGGATCATACCGAAACAGGATGAAATCCAGGGTGACAACGGCATCCTAGCCCAAACCACCCATGTTACTCGAACATCACATACATAGCCCGCATAGAGCTCTAAATCAAAACCATGGCTAAAGAATGCACAATCACAACACCGATGATAAGATAAAAAATTTGAGGTAACAATGACCTCAAACCAATAAAACTTTAGCTTCTTGATGATTTTCTGGATTCTACCTCTTCATCATTTTCAACGCATCTCTTAAATCGTGAGTTCGCAAAGGTCAAAACAATCATTCAAATCTAAGTTTGTTCAATACTTAGATCTTATAGTTTTAATTCTTGGACTTATTACTCATTCAAATTCTTGTCTATATTTTTCAACTAGTCTTGCCGTTCCAACGATAACTCACTCGTCTGGCGTCGATACGACTCCATCTGAACTCCTACATGTACCTAAGGTGTTTCTATACTTCCTAGTACAATCTCTCAGGTCTTCATATACCAAAAATATTTTAAAACACTCCCAACGGGCTGCTAATCAAAAGCAGTCTCTAAGAAATTGCGACAAAATTTTTTTGTAGCTTACGGATACGATCGAAACTGGAAATCTATGGATACCATGATGTGAGCCCAATTGAAGGTAATAGACCTATGAGTCCTCTATAGGTACCATAATTTCCTTTTGAATGGTTAATAGAAAAACGTCGACTTCACCAACATTTCCTCTCTTAGTCTTTCTCATTCCTCTACCTCATCTACCAACTCGTTGATTACAGGTTTAATAGCATATATAATATATAATATATATATAACTAAAATACCAATTATCAAATAATATAAGAAGTAAGTATTCCGTTAAGAAATGAAAATCACTTTAGGAAAAGTGATGACCAAATCTTCCCGAGTCGTATCCCGACGAAGCGTGAATTGAGAATCGGTTAAGTTTATGATCGTTTGATTTGAATAATCAATATTTTGGGTTTTTGATTCTATTTCTACTTATTAAACGCAAAAACAAATAAAAGCAAGCAATCAATTAAGGCAACTAATGATTAAAGCTAAAAACGATAACGGGAATTCTAAAACGCGACATAAAAACCTAAATAATCAAATTTTACCCCTTAAAATGAAAATCTAATTTTTAAAAGCCCTAAATGATTAAAAAATAATTTTAGAAAAAAGTATTGTATTTTTTATTTTTATTTTATTTATTATGAATTAAAAATAGTTTTAATCTGAAAATAATACTAAAAATGCTAAACTATTTTATAAAAATTTCAAAAAATTACTAAAAGTACTTAACACTAATGCTAATGTTTAAAAAATAAAACTGATAAAAACGTGCTTATAAATAAGCCAAGAAAAATCAAATAAGCAATTAAGCTAAAACTTAAAATTGAGGTTAAATAATAAATGGTGCAATAGGTCGACAGAAAAGTCCCAAGGGCGCTACTGGTAAAGAGTGTGTGTGTTGAGGTGTTGGTGTTATAAAGGAGAGGTCACAGGTTCGAAACCTGTGGCCTTTCTTTTTTACAAAACATTTTTATTTTGCTAAACCTTTTTTACCAGCTACTTATAAGTCCTAAATAAGCACTTTTTGTGAAGACACTTTTTTCAGAACCTAAAAATAAGCCAGAAATAAGCTATGCAAAGTGACAGATTGCTTAAACTAACTAAAAGACCAAAGCCTAAACTGTTTGCACTATTAAGACTAAATAAGCACAAGGAATGCAAATAAGCTGAAAACAGATATTAAGCTAGGCCTAATAAGCTCTAAGAATTAGGAAATAAGCAAAAAGAGTAAGCTAGAAATACTTAAAAGGCAAAGAGACAAGTGACTCAAAGACATGACTTAAAGGACTAAGATCAAATTTTAAGCTAAAATTTAGGACACACAAGCTCTCAACATAAGCTAAAACTAAAAACAGATTAAAACCTTTAAGCTAATAACACAAATAAGTGAGATTTAAGCAAACTTGTTAAAGAAATAAGCTAAAAAAGGCAGTAGAAAATGACAGACTTAACTAATTTCTTTTGGCTTTTTGAAAATTATGACAGATTAAAAACTTAATTATAGGACTCAATAAGCTAAATGAAAACTAAAACTCAAAGAAAAACAGCTAAAGACTTTGACCCCTAGAACACAAATAAGCTGAGCATAAGCAAACAAACCCTAAAAAATAAGCTAGAAAAGCAAAGTGAAAAATGACAGCTACACAACTTTTATTTTTGCCCTTTTTGAAGTTTAAATGACTACTTGCAGCTCTAAATTTAAGCTAGACTAAGTTGTTTTAAAACCTTAAAAAGTAAAAACAGATTAAGCTTGATACCTAATGAGCTCATACTATCAGTTTCAGATCCTAAAACAAGCTTAATCTATCCTAAAGATGCTATTGAAAATTAGACTTTTAACCTTTGAAAATGAGACTTAAGAAACTTGGACATAATTTGACTTAAAACAAAGGACAATTACACACTTTAATCAACTAAATTCTTTTGCATTTTAAGCCTAAAACAAGTAAGAAAACAACACCTATAAGCACTTAATCAAAATCTAAACAAATAAGCTTGGTTATCAAACTAGAAAACCACATATTCAAACCATGGATTCTTCGAACCTTAAACTTTATTTTTAAACTTTAAAAACTAAAACAAACTGACTTTTAGGCTTAATTTGAGCTTATCAAAACTGACTAAAAGGCCAAATACAAACCAGCAGTACTAACTCAGGTTAGTACTGCTAGTGCCAAACACCCATTAAGTTTTATATAAATCATTTTAAGCTTAAAAACAGATTAAACTAAGCTCTGAATTTCAAAGACAGATTAAAATCTAAGCCATTAAGAGACAAATAAGCAATTACTCTAAAAGAAAAAGCACAAGGTAATAAGTTAAGCTTATTGGCAGATTTGTTTAAGAAATAAGCAATTTGATTCAAAACAAAAGTAACATTAATCCTAATGATGAAAACTTAATATTTAAGACTAAATTAGCTAAACTAAGACTAATAAGCAGCAATAAGCATTGATTAAGCAGATAAGCAAAACAATAAGCTAAAACAAGAATTTAAGCTAAAAGAGTAAGGATAGTGTACCTTGATCCCAGCTAAACAGGGATCTGAATTGCTCTTAAGAGCTCAAATCTACAAGCTCTAGTTTGTTTGCACAAGCTAGTAAGGTCCAATAAGCCCATCCAAATCTGGCTTATCTTCCAACATAAGCTGAGGTATATTTAGGGGAGATTTAAGGTGAAGTAACAATTCAGTTAAGCTTTTGAAGGCTTAACTGAATAGAGATCTAGCTTATTAGTTAACTAGGAGCTTATTAGAGCTTATTAAGTCATATTCAAACCATTATAAGCTAAAGTAAAACAGAATTTAAAACATTAAGATTTAAAAGGAAATTTGCAATTTTATTAATATAGAAAGGTTTACAATAATGGAAAAGAGAATACAATAAGCTAAACATTACAAATAAGCTACTAATACAAAAAGAAGCTAAAAACTAGACTCTCTTGTGTGCTGAGGAGGTCTCTTTATATAGTGATGAGGGGAAGGATCTAGAACCCTAGGACGCTCCTCATCAACCAATCCTGGCCCTTTAATCTTGATTATTCTCCATGCCATATGATCTTGGCCCTTGATTTGATGCCACATCTCATCATCCAATGATTATGCTTGGGATCGCCAAGCTGTCATTCCATTTTCATCATTGCTTGCGTCATGTGTTAGGTGGCAGGCTTCTAGAAGGATATGAAGTGAGTGTGGATTTGGTGATATTGATTTACCCTGTGTAAACGTTAATGGTGAAATGAGGGAGGGAAAGGGAGAATGAATAGTAAAATTGACCCGTTGTTTAATATCTCTGACTTTGACTGGGTTTATCAAAGGTTATTAGGCTTGGATTCATTTTGGGCCTGGATTTTGGATAAGGAATTGGATTTCGATTTTTGGTATTTGTAAAACTTAGGTTTTATAAGTATAATCCTTATTGGGCTGACCCGACCCATTAAAATGGGTATGGGTTGGCCCATTAAAGATAAATACTCATTCGGCTTCAATTTCTTGCACTCTTTCCATTCCCGTGCTCGGTTTTGTCCGTTTAGCTTCATTTTTGTCCTTTTGTGCAATATCCGTTACCTGCAAGACATAAATTGAAAAACACACATATACAATGCATTTTTCATGTATTTTGGTCTTTATTGGTCTTTTTTGCTTGTGTTATTAGGTAAAAGGTATGTGTATTTAAGCACATACCACTCGTCCACCCGTTCCCCTCCTTGTGATGCGGCAATAGGCCGACCAACACTTCGGCGACATTATTTATACGCGGGATAACATGGGTGACGTTAGGTACGAGGGTTGGCTAATATATATATATATAGGCCATAAAACACGAAAATCAGATAACCACGCTCTCGGAGAAAAACCAAAGGTAAAATCTCAAACCCAGCTTGTAATTACCCAATACTAGGGAATTTTCCCCAAAGCCAACTAAAACACAAAGGACACTAGATACATACCATATCAATACTCATAAATGATCCCATGGTGTCAACACTAATTTGAGCGAGTAGGATAACGTAAGTATACATGAGTCGGGAAACATTTATAATTACGTGAGCCACCGTATTTATAACTGCATCTCGTCCCCATGCATACCTAGTACTAAAACCCGCACATCTCAGTGACTGACTTTACTATTATCATACAACACGAACATGCATAAGCAATCAAAAACAACATACCACATACATAGATCTACAACCCAAGATACTTTATAGAATCCTTCAGGTCAAAATCATTTCAAAAAACAATTAACAACTTATTGGTTTGAAAGAGTCTTCCAAACCCATTTCAAATCCAATCAAACACCATTATAATTTCCTCTAAACCCCAATACAAAGTCGTGCCTATTTATTTGGCATACTTTTAAACACAAAGCTTATGGGTTTCCAGAATTCAACCTTTAAGACTTACTAGGTAGTGGTCTATGCAAGGGAATCGAAACACAACACGACAACTTTATTTGAAAGTTCTAAAAATAGTCATTCTCAAACGACACATATGACAAAAAAATTGAACACACAATCGGGAGATAGTGTTGCGTCCATGATGCTTATACTACTAACAGTCGCATATATCACTTATATATACACGAAATTATAATTATCATATAACAACGATGCCTCCATGAAGTAGCATCAATACTCATCAAAATTAAACTCTTCGCAAGTAGCGAATATCAAAATACACACACACACACACACACACACACATATATATATATATAGATATATATATATATATATATATATATATATATATATATATATATATATATATATACATATTATTCATACCAAGTGCTACCCACCTTGTTACGCACATAGAATGCAATTAAAAGCATCACACAAGGCATCTAAGGATCGGGAACAACACGCACGCGGATATCGGACAACGGTGAGAGACTCGTAAAAACTTTTCGAAAAACGGTTATGGTCCAGGTTTTGAAAATGACCTAGTTCGCTATAACCAGTGCGCTGATACCATTATGTAACACCCCCAAAATACGATACGCAACAGAATACAACATTTGGGGTGCTACTTCATAATATAAGCTCACGGGTCATAGGAAACAATTGAATGATACATTATAAAACAAAATCACATTCGATTTATTTAAAAAGAAGATCAGAGTTACAAGGTCCCAAACTAGTTTAGAAAATATATTTCTAGTGAGTCACATTATGACTCGTTTTCCAAAAAATCACATTATCGAATGTATAAAATTTCACCGAGTTCCAATCCTTGATATCTATGTTCCGTCCCATCTAATCCATCACAAGTACCTAAACCTGAGATACATGCTTAAAAACGTCAACAAAACATTGAGTGAATTCATAGAGTTTTCAAGTAACAATTAGGACACATATTTGGTCCCCCAAACATTGATCACATTAGAACATAATTTAGTTCCACAAAACACGTATGACTTACTAGCTAGGCAAGCCATACCATTATTTCCAACTTCCATGAGCCTGTGTACCAAACCTTAACACATGTATCATGATAGGCAATTAAGTAACTGGGTAGTATGCCACCACCCCTTTCTCAATAAAAAATGTCCGTTATAGGGTGCTCACCTTCGGATTCATACCCCTGACAGGGTTGTCAAACCCAATAGATCTATTTAATGCATTCAGTGTTTACCTCCTTGGTAATTAAAGAGTACATAATAAAAGGAATATACGCATGGCAATGAAATCATATTATCATTTCAAAACATTTGCGTTCAATTTTTAGAACAAACCATAACATCAAGCATGTATAAAACTGCTTATGTCCAATTTATAAAACAAGCAACAACAAGTACGTTTAAAACTACTTGCGTTCCACTTTCCAGAACAAACAACAACAAGTACACATAATGTTACTTGTGTTCCATTTTTCAAAACATGCATGTATCCCCCTCGCGGGTTTATAAAACATTTAAAACAGTTCAAAAGTGAGGCTATGAACTCACCATGATCGAAGACCACGATCAATAATCAATCAATCACGGAATGTCACCGATAACGAACACGACCGCGACCTATAATTATGTCGCTTGTTTGGAGTAAAATAATCAATACTGTGATTTAAATTAAACAAGAGTCATGTTCTATGTATCTGAAGATAGCTAACCTCAGCACACACCCACACCCACACCCCCCAACCCACACACCGCCGAGATGAAACATTAAACATGGTAGATATGATGTGAATAACATCCAGTGTGTGTGTGTGTGTCTGTCATTCCTTCGCTCGCTATGCCACTTTATATTAGATCTAGTTTTTTTAGAGAGTAGAGAAGAAATGCGCACAACTCTCTCTCTGCAGCTCTAAACCACAACGCTCTCCCCCCTGCCTCTCCCATAACATAGAGTGTGTGTGTGTGTGTGTGTCCTCATACCGTAGTATATATATAGTGATAGGTTACACGCCCGATTATAGAATGGCAAAAATTAAATAACATGTTAGAAATACTTATATTGAGAGAGATCGAAATATATGTAGATTGTGTAATTCTCCAATCCCTAGATCACAACACTCACTCACGCCCCTGATAGTGACCAACATAGATCGCTAGGACGCAACTGTCCGAAGACTGTATTTATAATGTCTAGACCACTCTTACTTATCTCTAATGCACATCACAGCCAGTCCCCAGTAGAGCTGATGACACTAATTGCTCTCTTGATCAAAAAGTATCTGATGTGTATGATATAGATTATGCATTATAAACACCATAGTTATTCTCATTTATCTTGTCTTTAACATAACACACCGCTCATAGATATCTGTGTGTGCGCGTGATAGATAGATAGAGAGTAGATATCCGTGTGTGTGTGTGTACGACAATAGTGAAACATTGTGCTTAATACTGACATAACATCTGTGCACTACGCTTAGATTTATTTAATGGAGAGGTTTGTATACACGGCTTCGGTTTGTGTACTAGCGAGCTCGATACTACTGAAAGTCTCTCCGCAGAGGGTTATAGATCGCTATATCTATGAGAGAACGCAAGACAGACTTTGGTCTCCTACACTCTGTGTGATTCATTGTGTGCAACGATATGTATGCAAATATAACCACAATTACAATGTAATGTGTTTTCGTTTATGAGGAGATCGCGATACGTATATTGAAAGGTGTGAGAGTGTGTGATCTCAGTCTTGTAGATTAAGAAATCTTTCATTTCGTTCACTTAGAAGACTATTGCTCGTCTCACGCTTTATGCTGTTGAAGAGAGAGAGTCTCTCCCAGAGCTCTTTGAATGAGATAGTATAGAGAGAGTATCGTGGGATGTGTGTGTGTGAAGTGATAGTAGCAGCTCTCTCTAAATAATCAAGTAGTGTGTGTGTTTTTAGAAAGAAAAGGAAGGAAGATGGAGTAAATAGAGACTTAGAGTTCATGTATTCTAGGTTCGATTGTGGTAGTGTGTGTGGTGTGTGGTGGTCTCCTGGTGTTTTTATAGGGGACAAAAAATGACCATTGCTGGGACAGGGTTACGCGTCAAGGCACTAGAGAGAGAGATGAGAGAGAGGGTCGTGTGTGTGTGTAATAGGGAGCTTAGCCGCCGCTAGACTCCGCTCCATTTTTTGTCCTTTTGTGGTGAATGTTGTATCTGTTATGGAACCTTCCATTTTGGGGGGAAATTTTGAAATTCAAATTTTATGTTTTTAATAAAACATTTCTTTTAATGAATAAATAAATTGTTTTTATATTTTAATAAAAACATTTTTGTGGAAGTATAAGATTTAAGAAAAATCATTTTCTTGATCACTAATCATGTTTACTGATTTGTTTATCCATAGCTTAAGTGATTAATCCTAGAAATAGAATTTTATGATTAGTAATTTATAAACGCTTAATTTTATCGTAAACGTTTTCACATTTTGTTATTATCAAAACATTAAGAGGTTGAAAAATATAAATAATGTTTTTGGACATTATTTGTATTAACAATCTCCCCCTTTTTGATGATGACAAAATATAAACTCATTTAGTATAAAATTTGAAGGTTTATAAATTATTAATGAGTTTAATTCTACTTCTCCCCCTTTTTGTCGAATCCGAAAAGGTTGATCGTCGAGTTGAGTAGAGAGAAAGAAATCGACGATACAAGACTCCCCCTTGATGTAAGCTCCCCCTTGTTCGGGGCACCAAGGTATCAATCTTACGATAATTTGTTTGCTACAAAACAAGATTAGAGGTACAAGTGCAAACAAGCATAGCATGACAAATATCTAAGGATTCAATCTACATATTTTGAAGCATAAATAAAGTTCATTAAAATGTATAGATAAGTCATATATGGTCACAAGGACTATATATGAGAATGCAAGCATACAAAAAATTACATCACAAAATAAACATAACCTAACATAAGATAATTAGAACATAGGTGAACATGAACTAAAACATTAATCCTAGAAGATTCATGATTCATAGACATGACTTTTTACCAAAATGTCTTTCTACTACCCATTATTTAGCCATTTTAGAAAGGGTCTATGGTGGAGGTGGAAAATGGGTTGAAAAGGCGGTGGTTATAAGGTACTCAAGATGAGCAAACATAATGTTCATTTCATCTCGAAGATTCAAGTGAAGGTTACGGTTATGGAAACAACAAACACAAGTTGATCCATGATAGTCATAATAGTTGTAGTAAAGTGGATATCCCATGATAGGAGGTTGAGGTGATGGTGGTGATGGTGGACTTGAGGGATTTTCAATATGTGTGATTGGTGATAGTGAGAGGGTGATATTGGTGTAGAGTTTTATATACACAATAAAATATACTATAAAATAATATTCCACAAGAGCAATTAAGAAAATTCCCTAAGGAAAATTCACTCTCAAAAATATATAATATAATATATAATACGTATATTAAACCGGGCAAATATGATCACCCGGGTCGTTTTCCCCAACGACTAGTGAAATTGAAACCTCGTTTAAGCTTGGATTTGATTTGAATAAGCAAAATAGATGATTTGATGATCTATTACTACTAAATAAGAAGCAACAATTAAAATGGACAATTAAAAACAATTAATCAATTAAACTAATACGTGAAACAATTAAAACGTGACAATTAAGCAAGTAAACTAAATTTAACCCTAAGAGTTCAAACTAATTTTCTACACCTAAATTAGGATAAAAGGAAATTTTAAGAAAAATAAAAATATTTTTTTAGATTATTTTTGAATTTTTTATATTAATTAAAAACTATTTAATTCTAATTAAATCCTAAAATTAAAAAAAATAGAAAATAATTGTAATTATATTTTTCCTAAGTAAAGTAAGTAAAAAGAAAATTTTAGAAAAAGAAATTACTATTTTTGGCTTTTTAGATTAAAAGATATGATTTTTCTAAAATTTAAACTAATTAAAAACTATAAAAATAATAAAACTATTAAAAATAAAGTCCTAAAAATTTTATAAAAATTACACTAAATAAAGAAAATGTGCAGAAACTTTCTAAAAATAAAAGCCCTAATTTTTACTTTTTATTTAAAGACTAATTAAACTAATTAAAACTAAACCCTAATTATTAATTAAAATTAATTAAAAACTAATTAAAAACTAACTTAGGGACTAACTGTGTAAAAGACTTAAGGGCTAACGGGGCTAAAGTATTTAACAGGCAAGGATTAACTTAGAAACAATTAAAACAGAAAAATTACAAGAATGGTCCCTGAAGACCTAACCCGATAACAACCAAAGTCCTAATAAGCCCTCAAATAAGTTGAAGTTTAAAAAGTGCTTTTTAGGAAAAACTCAAAAGAGAAAAGTTGTAGAACAGCTTGAGGAGAACAACTTTAATGAAAAGACTTATATCTAAAAGCCACAAATAAGCTCAATAAGAGCTTATTTATCAGCTGACCTCAGAAAGTGGGGTTTAACCCTTGGTTTTAGAAAATAAGCTATAAAAAACTCAACATTAGTTCAAAATGTAAAAGGAGAGAAGTTCTAATGAGCTTGTGATATGCCTAATCTATAAATGAAAAGAAATAAGTGCTTAAACTACTTTTAATCTACTGAAATTGATCATGAACTAAGCAAACTCAGAAAATAAGCCATTTAGCACAACTTCAAAAAAACTAATAAGCAAATCTAGAAGCTAATCTCTTGGAAACTTACTTAACAACTATAAAACTATAAAACTAAATGAAAATATCTATTCTTATAAGCTAAAAATTAGAATTTAAAAGCTACTTTAATCTACCTACTGTTTTTGGTCTTTTTGGTTTTTAGTGACTTTTAAAAGCAAGATTAAACTAGCAAAATAAGCTGGAAATGGAAATTAAGCCCTATCTATATTAAGCTGAGACTACTCTATATACTACTTGAAATTTAAAGCCTAAAACCTATGTTTACCTAACTAAAAATGGAAACAAAAGTGACAGCAGGCACTGGTTTTGACCTGCTGATGCACTTTGCACAAGCACAAACCAAGTAGTGCAGGTTACCTAAGGGGTAAACCTGCACTTAGACACACTCAAGTAGAGTGCACAAACACAAAACAGGCAAATTCCAAGCCTTAAAGGGCTTGGATTAGATTTTCATAAGTAAAAGAAAAATAGAAAGTGCCCTGGTGCAGAACGATGAAATTAAACTCAAACTTTTGATTTTTAAAAAAAAACTAACTTCTATAAACTGAGTTAGTACTAGTTTTAAAGGTAAACACAACTATCTCAAACAACTTGCAAGAATCATTTTGATTTTAATGAGGTCAAAACAACTTAAACCAAACACCCCTTTTGATTTTTGACAGATTTGGAAAAGCTTCATGAATTGAAATTATTTATCAAGTGCATAATCACAGATGATTTTTTAGATTATATCAAACCTAATTAAACTCTAATTAACACTAATTAAGCAATAATCTAAGATTTAAACTAATTTTCTACTATTTTTGGTTTTTTTAAGACTTATATGACAAATTATATAAGAACTATGATCTAGACTAAGAAAATCAAAAACAGATGAACAATTAGGACTATTAAGCTATATGATCTACAAATAAGCACTAATAAGCTAACTTAATAAGCAAATCTAGGATATAAAGCAATAAAACAACTATCTAAGCTAAAAAGCAAGGAAAATAAAGAGAGACTTACTTATTCCTCTAGCTAAACAAGAGGACCTAAAAGGGCAGCTACAAGCTCCCTAGCTTATTAATAAGCTAGGGTAAAAGTCCATGGGAACCCTTCCTTATTTGGTTCCCCTTCCAAAGGCTTTTAAACTCAAATGCATAGGTAAGTAAGCTAGTTTTATGATTTAGGTAGATTAGTACTGAATTAAGCTCAATTATGAGCTTATAGACTCATAAAAGCTGAACATGGCTTATTATGACTATTTGAGACAGATTGAGCTTTTGAGTAGAAGGCTTTGAGAGAATTTGAAAGGTAAACACAGGATTTATTTAACAAAATTCATTCATTTCATTACATAAAAGAAGATTACATAATTAAAAAAACAAATTACAATAAGCAATATTTAACCTAAATTATTAAAAACTAGAAAAAGGAAAATAAGGTAAAAAGAAGGTGTTGTGCGTGTGTGAGCTGAGGCCTTTTTATAGGCTGCCAAAGAAGCTTCTAGGCCTCCTGAATCCATCTCCTAGCCTTCAATCCGCACCCTTGATTCTTCTAATCATTGCCAAATGATTTTGAGCCGTTTGATCATTTTGTGTGTATCTAAGGATCGCCAGCGTGTCATTCCATTGTGCTTCTTTTGTGAGTGTTTTAGCACAAAAACCCACATTCCATTGTGCTTTCTCCATTGCTACGTGGCATGAGCTTGATAGAGGGATACTTAGAGCCTTGATTTGACTAATCTCTCCCTGCCATTTTGTAAACGATCACTTGAATTGACCTAAGCACCCTTTAATTTGGAAAACCCCCTTGATTTACCCTGGTGGTGATTTGTAGAAGATAATGAATAGTAAAAAGGGATTCGCGCATTTTTTATAACTGAAAACGGGCAAAACAATTTTGAACTTTGGGTTAATTACACAAATGGTCCTTGTCTTTGTTTTTCCCCCTTTTTAGTTATAATCAATCTTACGAAAATTGCAAATTCGGCCCTTGTGGTTGTTATAAACAGTAAAAAGTGGGCTTTGTTTTGGGCTTTAGGATCCGGGTAAGGCCCATTTGGGTTTTTAAGGCCCAATAAGCTTTCCTGGGCCCAATAAGGGAGGAGGGGACATTTTTGGACTTTTGTGAGAGTTGAGGGACCAAAGTGAAATATTTTGAGGATTTGTCCTTTTGTGTTGACTTTGTTTGATCATCTTTTGACTGCTTTTGACTGAGGCTTAGATTCTTTGGCTTCGGCTTAGATTCTTTGGCTTCTTTTTGTACTCTTCTGATTCCCGTGTCCGTGCTTGCCCGTTTTTGATTGTTTTCAGTGATTTTTGATATATCCGTACCTGCATTCACAAAACACAAATACAAGCATATTTTTTTTCATTTTTGGTCTGTTTTGGGTTTAATTGGGTTATTTTAGGTATTAACGGATATGTGTATTCTACACTTATCAAAATTCCCCAAACTAAACGATTGCGTGTCCTCACGCAATATCACATGCCTTATAACCAAATACCTCGAAACTTCCCCAAACTAAACCTTTGAAAAGTAGCAAAGATTTTTGTTGAGAGAGATAAGAGATCACAAGTTATAAAACACCCGATTTCCCATTTTCAAAGATTTTTCTCTTTTTATGATTTTTCTTGATAATTAACTACCTAACTACAACTTATTTGTGTTGACATAATGTATTGTTTTCATTACCTCATTGGTAACTTTTAGGATCATAGAACAAAAAGCACAATTAAGTGTCTAAAAGATAACTTCATCATCCCCGATTTTTCACTTTTCCCATGCTAAGCTTAAAAACAAGATCATTGTTAATTACAAGTCATGACACTAACACTACTCATAAATACTAATTGTGTACTTACTTTTCCTCCCGTAAATCCTACTTTTGTATCTCAAGATTTTACTTAAGTCATATACCCGAAGGCTCTTTAAGACTTAGATAGTTGAAATCCGACCAAGCTTTACATATGGGCCTTTTGGGCAAATATGTTAATCACTTAGTAGAATCACAACTCAAAGCAAACAAAAACATCCTTATCTAAGACATCGTAGTTTCACTGTCTACATGAATTGACTTTCTTCTCTAGCAATCCCACCAGTCATCGGTAAGTGCTAAGGTTTTTTGTAACCCCCATCCGGAGAATATCTAACCGAAACGTATGACTTCCGATGAAACAGCCTTGTAGACTTTTGCAAATCTTAGTTCAAAAGAAGAATACCATGGTTTTAGAAAATGAAACTTTTACTATTTATTTTCTATTTATTATTTCTATTTACATTATTGGGCTAGGAATTGGTATCACTTTTCTTTCGACGACACATCGGCCACGCCTCCGACAAGAGCTCGCGTACTTATTATGATACTAACCCTAAATATACACCCTCCATCCTTTCTTTCGATGTCACATCGGGAGCGAACCGACAAATGCCCATGTACTTTATTGCGATGGAGTTTGTATATTACTTATTAACACTTAGGATTTATAACTTGCATCCTTTTTATTTACCAACTACATATTAGAATTTTTTTTTTTATTAAATTTAAACTTATATGACATATTATTTTTGCAAATAGAAAAATTTCGTTTTAGAAAACCAAGGTATAAACTTGAACTAAAATTCTTATTTACAAATGATGTTTGACTTCATCATTGATAAAGCTTTTTCTCTAAATATGTTGATTAGACTTTTAAGAGTAAAACTCTAATTTGTAAAAATTAAAGAGAACACGTATAATTAATCATTTTAAGAACTCCGGGGAAGAAAAATCACAAGTTATTCTTATAAGCCCTTAAGTTTTCCAAATAAACTTTGCTTAGCATCCTAATTCGTAACTAACACTATCATCTCTTATTCTTTGCAATTTAAGATCTCTAATAAAGAGATTCGCAAATACTTAGCCTATATAAAATCCAACTTGGCTTATTTAAAATCTACTTGAGATTAGCACAAGTTTTCTTTTACTAATGATTTCAAGTTTAGCATGTTTAAAGTCTACATGAGACTAGCACAAACTATCATCATTAATTACTAAGGGAGAAAGCTAGAACTCTACACGTATGATCGGGTTAAAAATTACTTTTTATTCTTACCAACGGAAAACCTACATTAGTGTCTTATATTTTTTTTAAAAAGAAATAAGAACTTTAAAATTTTAAAATTTTTGCTATTTTTATGGGAAAACGGGTACGTGAGAACAAAACAATAAGCAAGCAACATCAAATCGATAGATTCCCTTCCCCAAACTAAAACGAAACATTGTCCTCAATGTTTAAAGTCGGGTCTCTACGTAAATCTAAGCCGTTTATGAGGTATGCAAAGATAAACGTGAATCGATAAGATGAAAGGATATCGGATCTCCCCAAACTAATTTCACACAAAGGATGAAAAGCTCGAGTAGAACGGGATAAATCAACCGGACACGAGAGGCTTCAAGGAATTTGTTGGGTTGATCCTACAAAAATCACAACAAACAAGCAACAAACATCGAGAAATCGGAAAGAGTACAAGCCTCTCTCAACACAACACATTAGATAATAGAAAATAGAGAGAAAATAGAAAGGATAAGCATGGGGTGAACTCCCACGAAGCGGCTTGTTTTTGGTCACCGAGTCGCAAGCTCGACTCGATCCCTGAATTTAGTTGTCCTTAGGGAAAGTTTGGAGATCCGGGATAACCAATGGTGGTGTATCCCCTCCATAATAGTGCTTAAGACGGTGACAATTGACTTTGAAATTCGAACCATCGGCATGAGACAACTTGGCAGTGCCATAAGGATAAACTTCGGTGATTGTGAAAGGTCCGGACCATCGGGATTTGAGCTTTCCGGAGAAAATCTTTAATCGGGAGTTGAAAAGCAAGACTTGATCACCAACATTGAAGATTTGGTTCTTTATCTTGGAATCGTGTAGTTTCTTTGTCTTCTCCTTGTAGATTAGCGAATTTTCATAAACTTGATCACGAAGCTCACTAAGTTCATTGAGTTGGAGCTTTCGATGATCATGATCGCCTGCGGTCTTTAAATCGAAGTTGGCATGCTTAAGAGCCAAATTCTTTGTGTTCTAGTTCGAAGGGTAGTGACCATGCTTTTCCATAAGGACTAACTTGTTACGGAGTGCATCCAATTGGAGTTTTGTAAGCGGTCCTAAAAGCCCATAATGCATCATCTAGTTTGTCGGACCATGAGCACGGTTTTCCTACCGTCCTCTCCAAAATTCTTTTGAGACCTTGATTGTGACTTCACTTGTACCACTGTTTGAGGGGTGGGTAAGGAAGTCGAAAGACGATGGGTGAACCATTTTTTGACATGACTTAGCATACTTATCGTTACAAAAATGGGACCCTCGATCGCTTTAGAACGCTCTTAGAGCACCGTAATCGGTGAGGAAAAAGGGATTTTAAGAAAACTTGACAACTACTCTAGCCATTGTTGGTTTGGGGAGCGCTTTCGCTTCAACCCATTTGGATAGATAATCGACGGCTACCAGAATATATTTGTTTCCTCTAGATGACGGAAAAGGTCCCATAAAATCGATACCCCATACATCGAAAATTTCACAAACTTGGATTGCATTTTGAAGACTATCTCATCACGTTAAGATGATTTGCCTTATCTTTGACAGCATCACAAGATTTGATCAATTCGTAGGCATCCTTATAAATCGTAGGCCAAAAGAATCCGATGTTTGTAAAAATACTTTTCGAGCTGTGATGTTGGCACTGTGATGGCCCCCGGTGGGTCCTTCATGGAAAGCACCTTAGGGATTTCATAGCGCTTCCTTAGCCAAACTAACATATACGGATGATTTGATCTGCACATGTACGAAAGAGATAGGGATCATCCCAAAGTAATGCTTTACGTCTTTGAAAAACTTTTTCTTTTGTTGACTCGTCATTCCTTTGATTAGAAAATTCACGAGTGGTAGTTTGCATATATCGCAGTGAAACTGGTGTATTTTGGGCATCATGACGAAAGTAACAATTTCAATGTTTCAAGAGGAAAAGTCTCGGTAATCTCTTTTGGGATCAAAAACATTTTCGTATGGGTTTTCAAGACGGAGAGGTGATATCTGCTTGCATAGTTTACGTCCCTTGGGTATAATCTACGGAGAAATCGAATTCTTGAAGAAGTAAGTCCATCTAAGCAATCTTGCTTTGCGTTTTCTTGTTGAAAAAAAGGTATTTCAATGCGGAGTGGTCCGTGTAAACAACACTCTTGTTCATGATTAGATATGATCGAAACTTCTCAAAAGCGTAAACAACTGCAAGCATCTCTTTTTCCGTTGTTGTGTAGTTTGTTTCTGCTTCGGTCATGGTCTTACTAGCGTAGTGAATTGGTCGGAAATGCTTCTCAATTCTTTGTCCTAGGACCGCACCTATTGCATAATCACTTGCATCGCACATGATTTCAAAAGGTTGGTCCCAATTCGGAGCAATGAGAATTGGAGCTTCGGTTAACTTCTTTTTCAATGTTTGAAAGGCTAGAATGCAATCTTCCAAAAAAATAAAAGGAGTGTTCTTCTCTAAGAGATGGGTCATGGGTCGAGAGATTTTGGAAAAGTCTTTGATAAATCTTCGATAGAATCCAGCATGCCCGAGAAAACTTCTAATTCCTTTAACGGTCGTTGGGTGAGGAAGCTTTGAAATTACATCAACTTTGGCCTTATCGACTTCAATTCCTTTTCTAGAGATCTTATGTCCTAAAACAATGCCTTCTTTAACCATGAAATGGCTCTTTTCCCAATTTAGTGCTAATTTGGTGTCTTCACATCTTTTGAGCATTTTGTCTAAATTGGCAAGACACGAGGAAAAAGAATCTCCGAAAACTAAAAAATCGTCCATAAAGACTTCCATTGTTTTTTCTATCATGTCGTGAAAAATGGCCATTGATCGTGGAAAACTTACTCTTTAAAATCGTATTATATCATTTGATATAAATAAATTCAAGGATGAGAATCCGCGAGATCAAGAAAACCGGAAGCAGTATAGAGTGTTCCCGGGTCGTTATGTCCCAACGAGGCTGAAATGGAAAATCGCAAGACGATTGATGATTGGAGCTTGAATGTCACAGGGAATGATGGGAATTAAATGAAAAGTTAAAATGCACATAAAATTTAAACAAATAACATAAGCTGGAAATTGAATTAAAGCTACTAAAAACTTTTACACTAAGGCACAAATAAGCTAATCTAAATCTAAATAGGCAAATTAAGCATGCAATTAAGCTAAATTACACATGGAGAAAACAACAGTTACTAACAACTGTACCACCAGTATTTCAGTATTAATATACAGTACTAAAGTGGAGTTTAGTACTGATAGTGTTAGTTAGTACTGCAATCTTTGAATCCTTAGAAAAATGAACTACGCTAGTACTAACTTGGAGTTAGTACTGCTCGTTGAGTTATGTATTGTCCTTAAAAATGAAATAGCAGTACTAAACTTGGAGTTAGTATGCTCGTTTATAACAGCATTTAACATTTCCAAAAATAATTTTAGTTAAAAATTCATTAAAAAACAGGATTATCAAATAATAATGTAAAACACTTCATAAGCAATTTTCAATCCATAATAAGCACTTATAATAATGCCATGAATTAGTTCCTAGCAGTATAAACTTAAAACTAACAGTTGTTCGAATAAACTAGCAGTTCTGCAATAGATAAGTAAGAAAAAGAGAGACTTACTACACCCTTGCTCAAAACAGGGTCAAACAATGAATCTACAAGCTCTAGCTTGCATAAAACAAGCTAGTGAGAGGTAGTTTAAGCCCATCCAAAACTGGCTTATCATCCAATAAGTAAGCTGTGATATATTTGAGAGTGATATTTGTTATTTTCTCTTTACTAGCTTAAACTTTTTTTTTGTTTACTTAATTGAAAACAACTTATAATAAGCTGTATTGAAGCTGTTTTGAAACACAATTAAACAAAAAGTAATGCTTAACACTTGGAATTCGAAAGTTGGAATTTAACTTAAAAACTTCAATATTTCATTAAACTTAGAAATTGTTACAAAGCTGAATGGAAGGGTAAAATAAGCTTAAACATGACAAATAAAAACTAAAATAAGCTAATGTTTATGTAAAAATAAAAAAAGATTCGATCGATGCTCTACAATGAGCTACATTGGTCCTATTTATAGCCAAAAGTCTTCATAGCTTGGTCTTTGGGCTGTGCTAGTTGTGTGAGAGCTTTCCAAAAGCAAATCCCAGCCATCCATCTTCTTTGTGCTTCTTTTGAGCAATCTAGCCATCGAAATGGTCTTGGAGAGAGAGTGAGGATTGCCAAACTTGAAATGGTGGGGGTTATAGGGTGAGGGGGAGGGTTTTGTCAGTGGTTGATGGAGTGTTGCAGTAAGAAGTTATGGGAGAAAATAGGGTGCAGGCTTAGGTTTTGGTGTGGCCAGGGAAGTTTTTACAAGTTGGGTTTGTGACAGAGAGATGTTGAAGAATGATTAAGATGATGTTTGGGTTGTTGAATCTATAGGTCCCTCTAGTTTTTTCTTTCATCTTTTCTTTTTCCCCTTTTCTTTTTAATAATGAAGTTCAATCTTGGCAAACATTCAACCCTGTGGTTTATATGATAATATAACTTATGGGTTTGGCATTTTTGACCCCTCAAGTTATATTTTTCTTTGCTTTTTCTTCTCGGAGTAGACTTTACTTTGATTTGGCTTCGTCTCCACACACTTTTCCATCCCGTGTCCTGTTTTGTCTCTTTTTGATTGGTTTTTTCGTCCTTTTGTGAGATATCCGTTCCTGCACAACACAAATGCAAAACATACAAATATTTGGCAGTTTTTGTCTGTTTTTGGTCATTTAAGCTCGTTTTTAGAGGTAAAAGATATGTGTAATTAAGCACTTATCAAATCCCCCAAACTAAGGTATTGTGTGTCCTCACGCAATGTTATGAAGTAAACACGTAAGCCCCGTTTTCACCATTTTCTAAATTTACACTAACTACAACTAATATTTTTGGATTTTCTTATTTTTAACAAGTTTGACTTTCTTCATTTATTTATACTGGGATCATAGAATGAGAAGCGTCCGTAGAGTGATCTACGGATGTCCTGACGGATAATTTCATCGTCCTCGATTTTTCACAAGTTCCAAGCTAAGCAATTAAACAAGATCATTGTCGATATAAGTTTATATGTTAAGCCCTCATACTTATGACTTGTGAATTTTCAACTCCCAACATGGATATACGATTGAATGTGTGTACTCATTTTAATTTAACCATAGACCAACTTATTTTCATAGTCCTTTAATCAATAAATGAATCATGAATCAAAGCAAACAACTTATTAAGAATTGTAACTTGATTTCGGATGATTTAAACTTTAGAACTTTTTGCAACATATTCAACATCATAATCATAAGTTCTTAAAGCTAGGAATGCGTTGCTTAGTTTGAACCCCTACCTCGTGGTTAACGGAGTAGGATATCACAACCAACGACCGGTGTTCTTAGTTTGAAAACCCACCCCGTTGCTAGCGTAGAGGGAAATCACATCAACACCTTATTCCTAATATGGCTAAGGATTGGTGTCTTAGTTTGAACCCTCACCTAGACCTTTCTTCTAAGTGAGATATCACGACACACCAAATCCCTAGAAGTAAAGACGTCTTAGTTTGAACCCCCACCTCGTGGTTAACGGAGTGGGATATCACGACACATCTTTAACTTGCTCCATAATATCAACTGCATGCTTCATTGGCAAAATTTCAATATTCTGCAATTTTTGCATTCTACATTTTATTCATGCTTCTTGGGCAATTTTATCTTTTAAATCACTACCAAAATCTCGTTTGAAAACTCAAGTTACAAATTTGAAGCTTTTCTGGAAAACATCGTTTGACTTAGTTGAATTATATTGGAGTACGTATGATTAGGTGGATTAGAAATTCACGGGAGAGAAAACCAACAAGTTACTATGTAAAAGTTTTTAGAAGAATCTTTGCCTAGAGCTAAACTTATATTTGACTCTATATTTCTCTCGTTCTTCACATTTTTAAAATTCAAAGCAATAGAATTTGTGAAAGCTTGGCCTAAAGGAACTAGCTAGGGCTCAACACGCCGATCAAGTCAAAAATTATTCTTATTTCTACAGAAAAGGAAAGCAAAACTGTGACAAAAATTATTATATTTTGAAATTTACAATTTTTTCATTTTTTTTTTTGGTATTTTTGGTGGTAAAAAAAACGGGTTTACGTGGTATCAATTGCTGCAGGCAACAATCAAATCGAAGATACCCCCCAATCTTAGAACTAACATCGTCCATCGATAGTTTTGAAGGAGTACTACATTAATCCTTAAGGCCATTTAGGAGGTTGCCAAAAGATATAACGTTATTCGATTAAGATTAGGAACTATAGGTTTCCCAAATGAAGCTGAGATGTGAAATCTTGATGATTGACAAAACTGAGAAGTCTTAAATCCGGGCAATCCCTGGATTATAACAACAACAAAAACATGGAAAACAATGGGTAATGGAAAAAAAGAAAGCTATCTTACACAAAACAAACTTATTACAACTACGGTATAAGCATGGGGTGCCCCATCCACGAAGCGCTTGTTTAGGGGTCGCAGATGCTTGACCCATCACAAGGATTTATTGATCATTGGGGAAGTTTGGAGATCTAGGAACTTACCAAGTGTGGTACTGTTCCCTCCAAAGTATGCTTGGACGAGATGACCATTCACTTTGGAAATTTGGGCCCGTTGGCTTGAGAAAGCTCAACAGTGCCGTATGGAAATACTTTAGTGATGGTGAAAGGGCCATTCCAACGGGATTTTAGTTTGCCCGAGAAAATCTTTAATCTGGAATTAAAGAGGAGGACTCGATCACCGATGTTGAAAACACGGTTTTTGATCTTGGAGTCATGGAGCCTCTTTGTTGGGTTATAGATCAAAGAGTTCTAATAGCTATGATACGAATGGTTCATTAAGTTCATTGAGTTGACTTTCCGGTGTTCACCGTAAATTATAGGATCGAAGTTTGCTTCTTTAGGCCCAGTAGGCTTTGTGCTCAAGCTCTGATCGGGACAGATGGCATGCCTTTCATACACAGCTTGTAAGGAGTACACCCGATGGGTGGTGTTTTGTATGCCGGTGCGACGGCCCATAGTGCATCATCTAGTTTGTCTCCGACCAGGAGGCTTGACGGTTTTCCACCTATGGTCCTTTCAAGGATCTTTCAAGCCACGATTTGATACTTCCAACTTGCCCACTTGTTTTGTGGGTGATAAGCGAGTGGAGAGACGGTGATTGACTCTCTATTTCTGCATGGACTTTGCAAACTTGGTCATTACAAAAAATGGCGTTCCGCGAATCACTTATGATTGCACGGGTAGCACCAAATCTGGCGGAAGAGAGATTTCAGAAATTTGGCAAATACTTACTCGGGCATCATTGGTGGGGATGGTGCTTTCGCTTCAACATTTTGTCAAATTAGTCGACTGCCACGAGAAATACTTGTTCCTCGTGAAGACCGGGAACGGGCCCATAAAGTCGATGCCCAAATTGTCAAAGATTTCACAAACTTGGATGGAGTTTTGAGGCATCTCATACGTTGTGAAGTTTTTCCTTTGACGTGTGGCACGAGTCACAGTTCTTGACAAACTCTTGTGGGCATCTTTATAGCATGGTGGGCCAGAAGAAAACCGGAGGTCAAGATCTTTTTGCTGAGAGGTTTGCACCCATGATGTCCCCGGCGGTGTCCATTGTGCAAGCTTTGAGAGAATCTCAGAGTTCATTTCCGTTGCACACATCGCCTGATCACTTGATCCGCACAATTTTAAACAAAGAAGGGTTCGTCCCTAGAAATAGTGTATAACATCTTTGAAAACTTGTGTTTTGTTGGGTCGACATTGACTTCACCAAATGTATCTACCAGCGTGGATTAATCTTGCAAAAGTCGGCAAGCCACGGGGTTTCTAGAATCTCACGATATGGTCACCATATATTTAACCAGTCTTCATGAGGAAAACTTTCAATTTATCTCTTTAGGATCATTGACGGTTTCATACGGGTTTTCCAAATTGGACAGAGATTGATATGGCTGCGACGGTTCTCGGATCACTTTAGTATCAATATTCTTTGAAGTCAAATTCTTGGAGGGGAGAACCCACCGGAAGCAATCTTAGCCTTGCATCCTTTTTGCAAAGAGATACTTAAGGGCGGAATGGTCCGTATGCACTATGCTTTTGTTCATGATGAGGTAAGACCTGAATTTCTCGAAAGCATACACTATGGCAAGTAACTCTTTTTCAGTCGTAGTGTAGTTCGTTTGTGCTTCAATCAAGGTCTTACTAGCATAGTGGATAGGCCGAAAATGTTTCTCATGACGTTGCCCCAAAACTGCACCTATGGCGACATCGCTTGATCGCACATAATTCAAAGGGAAGGTCCCAGTTTGGCAATCAAGATTGGGGGTTCCGTAAAGTCTATCTTTCACATGTTTGAAGCTCGAATGCAGTCATCGGAAAAAAAGATGAATGGAGTTTCTTATCAAGGAGATGGGTCATTGGTCGGGATATTTTGAGAAATCCCTGAATGAACCGCCGGTTAAAAACCGGGCTATGACGAGAAAACTCCTAATTCCTTTGGACTGTGGTGGGATGAGGTAATTTATGCAATGAATCGATTTTGGCTTTTGTCAACTCAATCCCTTTCTTAGAAATCTTATGGCGAGGACGATGCCCTCTTTGAACCATAAAATGGCTCTCTCCACAGTTAAGAATTAAGTTGGTGTCTTTCACCACCTTTGAAGCATGTGGTCCTAAACGGGAGAGGCAGTTTTTTTGGAAAGATTCCAAGACCGAGAAGTCGTCCATAAAGACTTCCATCGTTTCATCAACCATGTATGAAAGATTGCTATACATAACATCGTTGAATGATTTTCGCCTGGAGCTTGCACTAAGCCGAAAGGCATGCGACGGGTAGGCAAACGTTCCGTTGGGCAAGTAAAGTAGTCATTTTCTTGATCACCGGGGTCAATGGATTTGATAGAACCGGGAGAAACCATCGAGAGAGGAAACAGTCGATATTCATTCCGCTAATCTCTCATGCATTTTTTGGTCCATGAACGGTAGAGGGAAGTGGTCTTTGCGGGTGGCTTCATTTAACTTACGATAGTCAATGCATACCCGCCATCCGGTAACCAAACGAGTTGGAATCAACTCATTTTCCTCGTTCACTACCACAGTCATTCCTCCCTTCTTTGGTACACAATGTATCGGGCTAACCCAGGGACTGTCGGAGACGATTGATAGGGTAATCAAATCCAGTCTTCGAGAAGGTTTTTCAAACTTCCTTTTTTCTAATACATCGTGGATTTTTGGATTTACTCTTCTTTGATGTTGGACCGCTGGTGCATAGTCTTCTTCCATAAGAATCTTGTGGGTACAAAATTCCGGGTTGATACCCTGAATGTCAGAAAGTTTCCAAGCGAGAGCTCGCTTGTGGGATTTTAGCACTTTTACGAGAGCGGATTTTTCCTCAACATCCAACTCTTTAGCAATAATGTGACGGGGCAACTTGTTGTCGCCCTTCAAATGCATACTCTGAGTATGGTGGAGCAGTTCCTTGAGTTCAACCTCAGTAGGTTCATCAATGGAAGAATTGGCTTTGTATTAGTATTCACAGACCTTAAAAGTCAGTTCGGACTTTGGAGAGATAGTTGGATTTGTTCTTGACTTGGGGGGGAAGTGGTGGTTCACTATTCAGATGGCTTCTAGAATAAGAATGTCCCCCTCAGGATCATAGTAGAATGGATTATTGTGGACATCGGATCATTCTGCTAGACCAAGGAAAGAGTCGGTTCTTCGAGAAGCAAGAAATCCTATCCCAAATTGAGTTTGGGTAGGAGAAGAATATGTACAGCCAACAATTGGATCATAATACGGTGTGGAAATTTCACTCGCAAGTATATCGTAAAAACCAAGAACTTCTTGAGTGTATTCCTCAAAAAGCCATATCAATGTCGTCAATCTTGTTTGCCGTCATGTGAGTGTAATTGGCCGAGTATCTTCGAAGTTGATCCAATTTGTAAGTGTTGCTTCACTTCCAATTCTAGAGTTAATTCACCCTTGTGCCACATCAATCAAAGCACGACGAGTTTTTTAGAAGCACCTCCCGAGAATTAGGGACTCGGGGGTCTGGCTCAAATCTACAACCACAAATGTCGGCTGGAAAGTGAAAAAATACACAATCTTTAACGGGGATGTCTTTTGCAATTCCCATTGGTTAGAATTGATCGTTCCGCAGTTAGAGGTCAATGCAAGTCTGGAGTGAGATCAGGAAGTGAAGCTTTCCCAGCTGAAAATGGCATTAGATTATATGCTAGCACCGTGATCGGTAATGCTAAAGCATTCATGCCATTCCTGGAATATTCACCAAGGATCAGGAACTTGCCGGGGTCTCCAAGTTTTCTGGTAACGTGTTCAAGATGTCCGCCGACAATGTTCATCATCGAAGTTCGAGCTCGGACAGGGTTCATTAGGAAGTGCGAGCCACTTCAGTAAGTTTTCTTTTATTCAAAGTAGGTCTTAGGTCGAGGCGAATTTGGGCATCAAAAACATGAGCATCCGTAAAGCTAAGCTCGAAACTCATTTCTTTGAAGATTTCCATAGAATTTGGTCGATTTTGTTCATTAGTTGATTGGATCTTTTTCATTATCAAGCCTCGAAGGTTATGGAAGAGAAACTGAAGGTTTAGTGTTTGGTACGGGATAGCAACTATAGAGCAACAATGGCTCAAGAATGGAGTTGTGATTGGTTCAGGACCTACGGAGGTTTGGACGGGTGCAGTAGTTCTTTGTGAACTGAAGGTGCACTTGGTCCTTTGTCACCTCGGGTATGGTTTCACTATGAAGAAGTAGGTATTGGAGGTCCTGTTATGCAACACCGATTCGGGTAGTGATACCCTTTAAGTTTCTCTATGGTTAGTAAAACTGTGTTTACCAGGGAGTGTCCCTGAACCTGAAGTAGAAGCGTAGGGTTCATTGGCGTTACAAACCTTAGCCAAGCATATCAGTCAGAATTTGCCATTTGATTGTTCAATTTGTTTGGTTCGATTGTGCTATGCTCTGACCCTGTTTGGAGGTTATTTTTGCATGTTTATCATGATGCATCATTAGCCTTGAAGTTAGTTGTCAAAATCGTTCTTGGTGACACTGTTTGGTGTATTGTGTCTGGAGGAAGGGGGCTTGATAAGCTGGAGACTGATTAAACCTGGGGGTCTATGAAGTTGATTCTGACTGAAATGGATGATTAAAAATTTCCACTCTGTTTTGGTTGAAATTGCTCTCCCGGTGGTTTTTGGTTAAAGTTTTCCCCGATGAAATTGTTAGATTTATTAGCTTTGGAGTTTGAACGGGTGGAAAACCTGGAGGTCTAATATGATTTGAACCATTGAGGTCGGAAATTGGAGCTTACTAGGTTGTAATTAGCATTGCAGCGGGGCTTGTGAAATACTCAGGAAAATGTTGCTCCGATAAACGTTGCCATGAGTTGGTGGACAGTTTTGGTGAGAATGGGACCACCACAAGTAACACACTAAGCTCAATGCTTTGACAGGTGCAGGAGCTGGAGCTGGAGCAGAAGCTTGGGTTCTTCTTCTTGTCTAAGAGCAATGCTCTGGGACAATATCCTTAAGTTCAAGCAAACAGCAGCGTGAAACGCTTGGGATGGAAGAGTTCGTACTTACTTTGGCAACAACTGCTTAGCTCGTGTTTGACGAACTTTGGCTTGCTCTCGTTGATTTTTAAACATTCGCGGGCATTTTGTCCAAAAAGTTTTTCACCCTGATGCGGAGTTCGATGATATCTTGATCATTAATGTTACAAAAGTCATTATAGAATGTACTCAAGTTGATGCAATTTGTGAATCCAATGGTGTGGACATGCCCATAAGTAGATCATTGAAACGATCCCAAGCCTCATAAAACGATTCATCGAACCTCTGCTGAAATCTGGTGATCTCATTGCGAAGATTCGTCGTTTTAGAGGGAGGGAAGAACTGATTGATGAATTTGGATACAAGATCGTCCCAAGTTTGAATGGATCGAGGGGGTTCTTTTTCTAGCCATATTCGGGCTGCTCCCTCGATAGAGAATGGAAAAAGCATAAGCTTAATCGTAGTAATTGGAACATTGGGGACCCTCATTGTGGAGGTGATCTTGTTGAAGTAACGGATATGAGCATGCGGGTCTTCTTTGTCATGACCGAAGAACTGTTTGTTCTGGACAAGATTGATTAACCCATGCTTTAGCTCGAAATTGGTTTGCCACAATTTCAGGAATAAGGATTGCGTCCTCGTTGAACCCCTCGGTGGGTGTTGAGCAATTGAGCATATGTTCGTGTGTCTGCCCATTGGCTCGTTCAGTAGGATCTTCCTGAAATGGGTATTCTATACGAAGAGGTTCGATAACAACTGGTGGTCCTTCTGGTGGAGGAGGTCGCTGCTCACGAGACTGAGATCGAGTGCGCATGCACAAAATGGAAATAAATAAATAAAAAAGTTACAAAAATTTTTTATTTTATTTTTTTTTTTTTTTTTTTTTTTTTTTTTTTTTTTTTTTTTGGATTTTTGGATTTAAAATATATTCACAATCTATTTTAAACGGACAAGAGATAGACAACTTAAGCCAAATAATCGATCTTACTTCACGGTAGCTCTCAGAATGAAAAACGCACAGGTGAGCGGAGGAGTAGGAATAGCGCGAAGCTTATTTCTCCTTTTGGGTCGTAGTTCCTAGGAACAACCCTCCTTAAACCCACTTTATAGTTTGTTAATCAGAATGAGGTGAGCCGTATATCGTAAGTGACACAGAAGGCAAGTTTTAAATCTTTGGTTCGATTGGGAACTCAGCAGTTCACCGGAACTTATTATGATAATACCTCAGTGGAGAATATTATTTTGATGGCGTTCTTTAACCAAATTATTTTTTATTTCTATTTATGGACAATGTTTTTATATTTTTCTTTTATTTTATTTTTAATATGATAATTATACTAGAAAAATGAAAAAAAAAATATTTTTGTACTTTTTTTTTTTTTTTTTTTTTTTTTTTAAAACTTACACCAAGGTTGTCATTAGCGTAGGCAATATCTTCTTTTTCAACCTCCACTTCGGCATTAGCGGCGCCAAAAATTGATCCGTTGAAACTTACTCCTTAAAACGTATATATATATATGATATAAATAAATTCAAGGATGAGAATCCGCGAGATCAAGAAAACCGGAAGCAGTATAGAGTGTTCCCGGGTCGTTATGTCCCAACGAGGCTGAAATGGAAAATCGCAAGACGATTGATGATTGGAGCTTGAATGTCACAGGGAATGATTGGGAATTAAAACTGAAAGTAAATGCACATAAAATTTAAACAAATAACATAAGCTGGAAATTGAATTAAAGCTACTAAAAACTTTTACACTAAGGCACAAATAAGCTAAATAACGAAATAGGCAATTAAAGCATGCATTTAAGCTAAATTAAACAAGGAAACACAACTATAAGCTAAGTTGAGCAACCAGTACTAACAGTTAAGACTAACAGTACTAACTTGGACTTAGTACTGGTAGTCTTAAATTAGTGCTGTTCCAAAAAGTGAACTACCAGTACTAACTTGGAGTTAGTACTGCTAGGCTAAAGTTAGTGCTGTTCTAAAAATGAACCAGCAGTACTAACTTAGAGTTAGTACTGCTTGTTCAAAACAGCCTTTAACTTTTTCAAAAATCATTTTTATTTCAAACTTATTAAAAACAGATTATCAAATAACAAAGTAAAACACTTATAAGTAATTTTCAATCCATAATAAGCACTTAAGTAAGCATGAATTAGTCTAGCAGTATAAACTTAAAACCTACAGTTGTATCAAATAAACTAGCAGTTCTGCAATAGATAAGTAAAGTAAGAAAAAGAGAGACTTACTACACCCTTGCTCAAAACAGGGTCAAACAACAAATCTACAAGCTCTAGCTTGTATAAAACAAGCTAGTGATAGTCCATAAGCCCATCCATAACTGGCTTATCATCCAATAAGTAAGCTGTGGTATATTTGAGAGTGATATTTGTTATTTTCTCTTTACTACTTAACTTTTTAGGTTCACTTAGTTAAAACAGTTTGTAAACAAGCTGTATTAAGAGCTTTTGAACACAAAACAACTCAATTAAGAATCTTAACACTTGGAATTAGAAAGTGACTTTAAAAACTCAAACTTGCATTAAAACTTGAAAGTGTTACAAAGCTGAAGGCAAAAGCTGTAAATGACTGAAAATAAGCTTAAGTTAAATTAAAAACTAAAAATTAACTAGATAGATCGTGAT